>QLOY01005740.1:0-10756 GCA_003313965.1 Megacollybia marginata
TTGCCATTGTCATCACAAAGCTGTTCTCCTTGGTAGCGACTTTTGTACCACCGACTTCATCATCATCTCAGCTTCAAATTGGCCTTTTTACATTGAAGGTTTTTTGTCAGATCTTCCGAAATGTTTGTCGCTTTCAGTCGTTAACTTTTCATGGTTTCACACCTCCGCCAAAGCCTGGAGTTACGAAGAAACCTAATTTCAATACAACCACAGTTCCAACCTTCGTTGCGTATATCACCAATGCCTTCAACTTGATTCACAACACAGTGACTCATCTAAACTCAAACCGCTGCAGCTTCAAGCCTTCCGAGCTGGGTCAGTACGTCAGCAATGTGCCCTTCTTTGCAAGCGTAACGATGACAAAACCTGAATGCTGCAGTTTCAACCTTTCCAAGCCGTTCATTAATGCGCTTCAGCTGTTGTTGCTCCTTCTATGCTCTTCAACAGGTGTCGACAGACATTCACTCAGCTTGGACATTTTCGTCAGCATTCTACTCAATTTCAACTCGAAGTTGAAAGCTGAAGTCACTCATCAGATCGAGTCTGTCGAATCCCGCAACGAGGCCCCGGAGAAGGATAAAGGAATGTTGAATGGAGTCAAAATTGCAGCTCGGAAAGGTAGAAGTTTTGGATGCGTGAAGACTGGGGGGGCAATGTAGTGTGACAGACCTTTCTGAGGTCGGCCTTCGGGAATCAAGCGAGTCTTCACGCCTCCTCATCGACTCGATCCGACTCGAAGGTTCCTTGTATTGCTAACATATTCTAGATTGTTCTAATGACTTGATACAGGCCTATATAAACAGGTAGAACCACACTGATGTGGACACCTCTTTCGAATATCAATTTGCTTCTACCCTTACACTGCGAGGTAGCTCGTAAGAATCCGACCGAATCCTTCACTCACGCCTCGCGCTGGGGATTGCATTCATCAACCGATTGCTCGAAGCACGTCCTTGAGACTGCTAGAACATCGGAGAAGCTCCGACATTCATCAGGTATCATTCCTTTTCATTTAATACTAACTACGTCTTTAGGCACAGGTTGCGCGTAAGGATTTACGGAACTCATGAAACACCCATTTTCACTACAGTTATTCTTCATCGTAAGCTCAAACCTCTCGGCGTGCTCGGTAATTCTGTGATGCGACCGACACAGGCTGCACATGGCTGATGCCGACTATGCCCGGGCCCACAACTGAAACACGGAGGCGGATACAAACCAGTAAACAGTTCGATCCCCAAATTTTCAGCACATGAGAAAAATGTTTTAAATACTCTACTGCCACAAAGCCCACAGCCGAGCGTTCAGCTCAACGATGCTGAAGGACACAGGCCGCGGTCGGTCACCGGTTGTCACGGCACCGTCAACGCGGCAATCAGGCGTCTCAGTATTCATCAACGCTTCCTTTTTCCTTTTGATTCATTGTTCTGGCTACCATACCGACATCATATTGCTTTTCTGTCCCTCCTTTGCGCACAAACGGCAAACTTGAATAGGATGGGGGTCGATAAAGGACCCTTTCGGACATTTATTGGACATTTGCTCCGGGCCAAAAGATACAAAACGCAAGTGGCACTTTTTCGGTATTAACAAATATGGTTAAAGGAGCAGTTTTGTATGGAAAGATGGACTTGAAACACTCCCACCATTCCGTATAAAAAGGGACACTCTACCAACCGAACCTCCAGTGCTGGTCACTTCCTCGCGTCTCGCTATCGTATCAGCTTGTTTGAATCCGACTTCATCATGCTGTCAAAACTTACCGTCATCATCTTTGCTTTTTTATTTATCGCTTTGGCTGTCAATGCGATGCCTATGCCCACCGGTGGGTGAGTACTATAAATTAACTTCTTTCCGCTACCCAATTGCTGAGTTTACAATCACAGGACTGACGTGCCTACTACCAAGGTAGACAAAGGGAAGGGAAGGGCAGTACCTCTTCGCAGCGCTACTTCTCCCGCCTCCTTGCAAGCTGCTTGCACGGGCCGTATGTTTCCTCGTTCACTATTACTGATATTGAACACCTAAATACAGCTGCAAACAATCGGGGCTACTTCCATCGCATGGAGAATGGCGTTGACACTTTCTTTATTCTCTATAAGAATGGGCGGGAACAGCCACTGGCAGTCGAAGATGGATATTATACTTGCCCTACCTGTAGTGCGAAGTTGAGAGGGTCTCAAGGAATGAACACACATGCAAGCGGTTGGGTAAAGCACTAGCACTGATACAGGGTTCATGTTGGGATCAGTGTACTTAAGTACTTGTTGTTCGTCTGAGTACCTTCTTCCTTACCAACCAGCCTTTGCTGTTCTATATTTGTGTGAGTCGACGCTTGCTCCCGCATTCCTGTTACGACATATCATATGGTACACGCGTCTATAGAGCCATTGGAGTTCCACTACGAGTCTCCAAGTCGGGCGGAGGACTGCACCAAATCAAATAAAACCAAAGAAATTTGGAGATAGACGCACGATTGCACAACCATAAAGAAACTTGATTTCCTCCTCAACCCTCCACCAGCTTCCCCGACTACAAAACTAGACTTGCGTTTCAATGACAATCGCGTTCGAACGGAACGAAGTGTATTAGACCGGCTCTGGAGCATCATCAGTCAATGAAGAGAAACAGGAAGGAGTCGAAAGTCACAAAGTCGAAAAAGTCTGCATCGGCGTTAAGTCTCTCCTTATGATTGATCCGCCGCACTATGCTCGCATAATGAATCGCTAAGCAACCCATGACAATGATCTCGATGCCTATCAATGCCATGTTGAACACCCGAAGAGTTGGACCTCCAGCGTTGGTATTGATCTCCGACGGTATTACCTGGGCGGAGATGGACGATTGAATGACAATCCCGAAGATGATAATCCATGATATGAGCAGGATGTATATCCCCACGAGCGCATTGGAGGAATATGATTCCATGACCCAAGAGCTAGAGTCATTCGCGGTGTTTTGTTTTCTAGGCGTTGTATCAGAAGCACTAGGAGCATCAGAGAACGCATTGCGTAGCTCTTGTTCTGCATGTCGTTTTGACATCTTCCGCCAAGCGATGATGAATGTGCTCAGATGGAAGATGAAGCCAAGCAGTGCACATCCTGCATTGATCCATAGAGATAGAACAGTGAGATTGAAGAGTGAAAGTATGAAGATGACGATGCAGAGGAGTATGGAAGATATGTTGAAGATTAAGAGTGAGTATGGCAAGAAAGCAGGCCGAGAATCCATCTGCGGACTTCTTTGTATAAGATATTGTTTAGAGAAAGATGTTGTAGGAAGGAGAGAAGCGATGCAATCACCAGTACAGGAAGAATGAAATGTGTGGGAAATACACCATCTGAGAATCTTAGCGCCTAATGAGACCAGATAGCATTGATGGCTAACGTGCATGTCGAAACAGGATTGATCGTCGCTGCCTTCACTGGTGTTCTTGGGAGACGTCAACCTTGAAAGAGCTGTTGAAAAGTCAGTTGACAATAGATTGATGGCGAGTTCCCGAGACGTCCGATAGCGTCCCGAGAACGCAGATCATCGATCTCAACTCAAACGCTCAGTGGGTCGCCGTGAGGGTGGGATTTATCAGGCTCAGAAAATAGTAGTGTGAGTAAGCTTTCCACATATGGGCATGGGAGTTTGGGTGATTTCAGTCGCTACTGCAACAATTGGATAAAAGGTAAATAAGACTAGTTGGAGTGTCTTACTGTCGATCGGGTGGTACTGCCAGTACGGGTTTGAAAAGTGGAGGTCAACTCGGTCTCCAATAATGGATTTTTAAGTTTCAGTATGGCATAGAAGGATACAAGCAGAAATATCAAC
This sequence comes from Megacollybia marginata, assembly GCA_003313965.1. Classification (NCBI taxonomy): domain Eukaryota; kingdom Fungi; phylum Basidiomycota; class Agaricomycetes; order Agaricales; family Porotheleaceae; genus Megacollybia; species Megacollybia marginata. Next base: position 3,820 of record QLOY01005740.1, read on the forward strand.
CCTTGTAGACTCAGTTGGATCTGTCTTGATGAGATGGAAGTAAGTAGACATCGCAGTCTGGGGGTAAAAATCTTCGCCACTCATAATACACATGTTTGTGTCCTCTGATTAATGGCAGGTGGAATCACTATACAGCTACCAGAAAGCTCTAATCAATTGTGTGCATTGTGATTCAACCTTCTTAGAAAATACTTCAAAGTCTAATTGGTGGAAGTACAGAATGAGCAGGTCAGAACTTGATTGAAGGTATACTATGTCGTCTGCACAGAGCTTGGACGACTCCATAGCTCTGCCAATCAAAATCCTCCAGCTCTGGATCATTTGTGTGATACATTATACGGTTCTGTCCTCCAACTCCTATCAGAGAACATGTGCCTTGCTGCTATAGCAGGAGCAAAACACATCAGGTTTGGAGGATAGGACCCCTTCACCTGCAAGACACCGCATGAGGGTCAAAAATTATCCTGCGTAAAATACACTGTAATTAGGTTTGAAAAACATTACATTTCACAGAGGAGAAAGATATCATTTCTCCATAGGATAAACAGAAGGCAAAATGATTCTTTTGTCTACAGGGTGAAAGAAACCATTTTCCCGCTACCTTTAGGTAGAGGGTTCTATCGTGCATCTTTTTTAAGGTTTCGCGCACCATCAGGATTTTGGAGTGCAGTTTTATTTGTCTACAAACAAAGACCACATGCTTTTGCCCTTGCCGATCTCTTGGCGTTAACGGCTACTCCAATGCCACTCCGTTTTACTCCAATGCATTATAACTTGGGTCCTACCTCCTTTAAATAATGTCTCAGCATTTTTCAATGCTCACTCTGTCCCTGTCGCTTTCAATTGCAGACTTTCCACTTTGTTTTGTCTTTCTGTGGTTTTGAGCCACTCCTTGTCATGTCCATTGCTGGTATCTGGATGGCTTCGAGTTCTCTTCCCTTATCGTCATTCAACTGTCTGACAGGTAGCGGGCTATGCCGGTTCGGAACCGGCGCTCAATGATTATTTTGTAGGGGAAAGTTAATAGGACAAAGGAAGTGCCCGGGAGAAATGCTTTCTTTTGCTTGTGACAAAAGATACATTTATCCCATTGTTTTTCCTATGTACAATGATATCTTCTTCCTGCGTAAAACAATATATTTATCCAGTTAAAAATTACGATGCATTTTACGTAGGAGTTTTTTTGATCCTCACGTGGTGAGAATAAGCACCTAAAAATATAGCTATATAATACGCAATTTTCAAGCATATGATAACTTGTTTTTACTTTGGGCAACATCCGATTCTGACCGAAAATTGAATGTTGATCAATTCGAACTTAGGAGTCATTGAAAGCCCTTCAATCATCTAGGCACTTGTTCACCAAGTCTGGAACAGGGAGCTAAAACTCATAGAAATGGATTCAACAAACAATTTGAGTACTAAGTGGCTGTATAAGAACCAATGCTGACGGATCAGTTTCTGTACATTAAGTGAGACAAAGGCCAAAGGGTATAGATTACGACTCACTCGGTTTCAGTTACATTGACCTGGCAGAAGAATCCCGGTGGCTTGCAGCTGAATAAATCTGAATATGACCAGAACTGATGATTAAAATCTGCACGCACACTCCGACACCATCAACAAACGGACCACAGCAGTTGAATTCGTTCGGGCCTAGAAGGTGTTGGCTAGATAAAAGAGATGTTTAGTTCATACAGTACTAATGAAGTTAGAATGTGGATCTAAATGCATAAAAGACTCACGAAGCTAGGAGAGGAGCCTGATGAAGTTCACGATTGGTCAATTGAACCGTTGAATAGCAAAGCACATACAGGGGATTGGCGCAGTGTCACTAGTAGAAGGGGTAGGAGTTGCAACAACAGATGTAGAGTGTTGAGCGACGATCAAGAAAAAGAGAGTAGCAATGCCACGAGCGGTGAGATGTACCATATTGAACGTTCAAAGTGATGAATCACATCTCCAATTCCCAGTGGCTTTTATAGTCTCTGCTGCGGATTATATATGTCAGGACTGATGGATCTAGTACCTATCCTGAGTATACAGATCAGCGGCCAGCTCCATCCGTGACAGCAAGTTCTTTACTATGAAGCAATAATCCCTTCTTGCTCGGATTGCACTGATTGAGAACCCCAGACTTTTAGCACAAAATAAGGGATAGCTAAGGTGATAGTGGGTGTACTGTGCTACAATTACAAGTCAACCTCCGGAGATTAGTTACCGTTGTTAACGTTGAGCGCCCCGCTTTAGCATGCACGAAAAGGCCCATTCCGGACTAATTCTTTGGGATCTTGAGTAAGACTAAGATGTATCAAAAACTGCCTGTACTATCATTGCTTCAGTACCAACCCAACCATCTTAAGACAAAGATCCACAAATCTCACAACAAAGTCTAAGCTGTTTGAGCGATCCGAGATGGGCCTAAAATACTTCTTAGTTCAACCGGATTCCTCCCGCCTTTGATAGACCGAACCGAGTCGCAGTAAAATAATGACAAATCTTTCAAAAATGAATAAGCTGAGTCGGACTTTCACGCACCGTTCCAACCAATCATTCGCTCATTGAATAAACTTCCTTCGGAGACCCGTAATGCAAAGCCACTCAACATTGTCGGTTGTATTCCTCGTCGTGAAAGTTGTATTCGCATTAGTCGTAATGTGCTGATAAAACGGCCCTCTTCAACCATGATGGCGGCCCGAGTATTACAGCTAATCGACAAATTCTGGCACGTTTCGAAATTTTGTTGTTGATGGCGCCGAGCTCCACAATGGCCGGCAGCTCCACAATGACGCCAACCATGGTACATAACATCAAGACTCCTGTTTACGCTTCGGTATTAAGCGCATAATGATGACGTTGAACGTGATCCCCGTCGCTTGAAGTGTCTAAACCCTTATGGACTCAGTTGGATCTGTCTTGATGAGATGGAAGAGGATGGAAGTAAGTAGACATCGCAGTCTGGGGGTAAAAGTCTTCACATGTTCCTGTCTTCTGATCAACGGCAGTGGAACCACTTTGTAGACTGTGGCTGTCTTGATGAAACGCTCATTTATTGGTGCAAGTACAAAATGAGCGGGTCAGAACTTGATCGAAGGTATACTATGTCGTCTGAACAGAGCTCAAAGTTGAATGTTCTAGCGTTGCTTGACTCAATTAGAATCCTCCAGCATTGTATTTTTGTGTGATAAATCATATGACTCTACCCTCCAACTCCTATCAGAAAATATGCGCCTTGCTGCTAAAGCAGGAGCAAAACACGTCAGGGGTTGGAGGATAGGACCTTCACCTGCAAGGATAAGCACCTAGTGCAATTACCAAGTATATTGTTCACTTCGGACAACATCCGATTCTGAGTGAAAATTGAATGTTGGCCAATTCGAACTTAGAAGTCATTGAAAGCCCTTCAATCATATAGGCACTTGTCCAGCTCTGTAACAGGGAGCTAAAACTCATAGAAATGGATTCAACACAATTTGAGTACTATGGCTATATAAGATCCAATGCTGACGGATCAGTTTCTGTACATTAAGTGAGACAAAAGTCAAAGGGTATAGATTACGACTCACTCGGTTCCAGTTCCATTGAGCTGCGTGGGGCACAAGAGTCCTGGTGCCTTACAGCTGAATAAATTTGAACATGACCAGAACTGATGATTAAAATCTACACGCACATTCCGACACCATCAACAAACGGACCACAGCAGTTGTAATCATTCGGGCCTAAAATGTGTTAGCTAGGTAAAAGAGATGTTCAACCCATACAGTACTAATGATGGTTGTTAGAACGAGGATCTAGATGCATAAAAGACTCACGAAGCTAGGAGAGGAGCCTGACGAAGTTCATGATTGATCAATTGAACCGTTGAATAGCAAAATACATACAGGAGGTTGGCGCAGTGTCACTTGTGGAAGGGGTAGGAGTTGCAACAACAGATGTAGAGTGTTGAGCAACGAGCAAGAAAAAGAAAGTAGCAATGCCACGAGCGGTGAGATGTACCATATTGAATGTTCAAAGCGATAAATCACATCTCCAATTCCCGGTGGCTTTTATAGGCTTTGCTGCGGATTATATATGTCAGGGCTGATGGAGTTTAGTAACTATCCTGAGTATACAATTCAGCGGCCAGCTCCATCCGTGACAGCAAGTTTCTTACTATGAAGCAATAATCCCTTCTTGATCGGATTGCTTGCGCTGGTTGAGAACCCCAGACATTTGGCAAAGAGCTACTGCGGCAGTGGGTGTACTGTGCTACAATTACAAGTCGACCTCCGGAGTTTAGTTACCGTTATTAACGTTGAGCGCTCCGCTTTACCAAGCCGACGGTTTCGGACCAACTGTTTGATCTCGAGTCAAAAACTGCATGCATTATTATTATCATTGCTTCAAGTACCAACTCAACCATTCTAAGCACTGGAAGGGCAAATCTCACAATGAAGTCTAAGCTGTTTGAGCAATCCGAGATGCCGAAAATACCTCTTAGTTACGTATGAAACCGGATTACCATGCCGTGTATACACTTCCTTCCTTCCTTCCTCCCGCCTTTCATTAGACCCTACGTAATTATCGAATCAATGACAAATCTTTCAAAAATGAATAAGCTGAGTCGGACCTTCGCGCACCGTTCTCAACCAATTTCGTTCATTGAATAAACTTCTTCGAGTCCCGTAATGCTTTGCATTCAACATTGCCGGCTGTATTCTATGCGTGAAAGTGGTATTCGTATTAAATCGTAACCGGCCCTCTTCCATGGCACGAGTGTTAACGTGAACTCCTGTTCACGCTTCGGTGTTAGGCGTATAATGATGACGTTGAACGTGATCCCCGTCGGTTGAAGTGTCTAGACTGTTGTTTGTCAATTCGAGCGTAAAGTAGCAGTAGTATACTCACAGCATCGGAAAGAGGATACAACTTGGATACAACGTGTTGCTGTTTTGCAACCACCATAGTTGCATATGTGGTGCCTGATTCTGCAACAATCCGGACTGATATCGTACTCAAAGAGTACCGCATATCGGTATCATTCTGGTATTCGACGCGCCAAATTCGCAGTACGTGAAGTGAAGAGTAAACCAATGGAGGAAGATCAAGGGGGCATACAGGTAGTGAGCGCTAAGAAATCAGGAGTACCATGGTTTGATAACATAAGAGGCCAAAGTGATGATTGCATCACTCGTCGTTGCTTCAACAACGACGCATAATTTCAACCCTATGACGATCCCTGCGAGATAAAGGATTGCAGAAGGTATGATCACGATATATCAACGAGCATGAACGATCCAGCATCGGTGCAAACTTGGGCGACTGATCAGGGATTTGTTCAGCTTAAGCGATATGAGAGGATTAGTTGAATTTACTCGTGAAATGTTAATCCAATTGTGAATGTTCGTCAGCTCTTCTTTACCGGGCAAGGTTATGAGCTTTGGAATGATTATATTGAACAAGGATACCATCACCATCATTAGTAATCACATATCGGCGGGACTGACAAGGACGCCAAGTTGAATCAGCGGGAAGAAATATCTTGGCGTGATGAACCGTGACACTGACAGTGACCATGTGCTTTCGTCCTCGCTGTCTCGTCGAACGCTCGTTCAGCTTTCGTTTACACTCATCCGCTGGCATTACCGAAATTGAACATCGGGAGGTTCCGAGCAATCCTCGCGCATTCCCTAATGTATCTTTCATCGCCCAATGCATCTTTTAAAGCACGGCCAGAACTCCCCGTCCGTCTGCTTATATGATGTAACGAAGCCGCAAACCTCCTGTCCGCAATGCATGGCGGCATCTAGGCGGATATAAAAGGCCAAGTCACTGTCGCACTAAGGCTCCACTCACCCCATCATGAAGCTCTTCGCATCTTTCGTTCTTGCCACTGCCGCCGTTCTTGTCAACGCCTCGGCTCTTGTCAAACGCATCGACAATCGAATTGCAGTTGATGTATGTCCTTCACTTTCAATACCGATAATGCCATAACTGCCAACAGATTCCCGAGGGCTCGGATCTCCAAACACTGTGCGCTGAATGGACCGGTGGATGTCTAGCGTGAGTGTCCTTTCACGATGTATCGATACGTACCATGTTCTTATCCAAAACGCGAAACAGTACTGTCGCTATTGAAGCACCAGGTTCTGAAGCAGGAATTTACTGCTTCCAAGCTCCGTCAATCTATGGAAACGTGAGTCTTCTCTCTCTGCCCATCTCTAAATGTTGACCGAAATGGCTGGTTCAGGCTGCGAATGTGTACTGTACCACATCCCCTACTGTGACTTATACGGATGCAGTGATTGAGTATCTTGGTCTTACACTGGCATCTTCTACGTAATGCATGGTAGTCATTCGTTCTAATATCATCCACTTTTCTTTCCTACCACACTGCCGTGGCAAATGGGCCGTTGATTCATAAGGTGTTCCAGGATGGAGACTTAAGCTTGACACTCGGAGTTGGTTCGATCCATATTCCTGGTATGTTGCAGTTGAATGGGTTAATTTTCAACATCCCTTGTGGGTCGGACCTCCGGGACCTGGAATGTGCTTTGCAAGTGTATTCGTACACTTGCTCCACTTCAGCCCAGTTCAACGTACCTCGCTACTTCACAACGATGCAATATTGCTCTGCCTGCCTGGACGGTTCTCGAGCAGTCTGAAGACACGTCTATAAGAGAAGACGAGGTTTTTGTTCAGAGCGTTCGAATCCTGTCAAGGACTATACTGGTCATCGGATCCGAATCCGAGAATTGTAATAGATCCTCCTCCTCCTCCGGCTCCTCCTCCACACTGGGTCATTGAAACGGATGCTTTTACGCGAGACAGAATCTACCGTGATGACGGGATATGCTGTGTATCCCTATTTATGGATATCGTGAATGGTACAGTCATCAGGAAAAATTGTTGGACTTTGGGTGTGTCCCAGGACAACATCCGATTTCAGAGGTTGTCC
>QLOY01005742.1:0-31704 GCA_003313965.1 Megacollybia marginata
AGGTGATATAGAATACCTTCAGGGTGAAGTATGTAATGTAATTTTTCCTGCTTACTGACTTGTGAGTAGAACTGGACCATGGAATTGTTCATCAGTGCAGGTGCACTTACATCCGCTTTGGTGCAAGGATTCTTAACTCATCATTATATTCGCCTGTGGTTACCTCACCTTCTCATGTCTGATTTGACTTAGGCCCACATAGGTCAAGGAATTGGTTATTCAGAACCATATTTTTTCTCTTCATTCTTGCTGAGGTATGTCCTCTTGCTTGGGTGAGCTCGATGGCCAGTTACACTTCATGTGTTCAGTTTAGGGTTCCATGTAAAAGTCGGAGCCAAGTTATTAACTCAAGGGGTCTCAAGACCCTTTTTAACAGGTATGGTTAGAAACAGTTAATAAGGAGTTAGAAATCATTTTTTAACAAGTGAATAAAGTGCAGGTAGTTAATTAATCAAATCAGTCCCAATTCAACTCATCCACATCTTCTTCTGTGCCATCTTCCTCCTCAGAAATCATCTCTACCCCTTGGCTATGTGTCGGAACAACATCCAGAGATAAGTTTGGATCAAGCAGATCCCAAAGCTCTGTGGCATCAAGATCAACATCAGGGTCGACATTGATAGACTGAGCTGTTGACAGACTCGAAAGCTGTGCTGAATGGTGCTCACCACCCGATCCGGAATCATTTTCAGCAGGTTTGTTGATCTCTTTATGGAGTTCTGCATGTTCAGTGACCCTAAAAATATTGGGGCCAAGAAGCTTGGACATATCATCAAAGCGAACAACAGGTGGCCTTGGCTTCGCAGTCAACTCCCCCTTTCATCTAAGGATTAAATCAGTATCTGATCTGCAAAAAAAAACACTTACCTCTAGCAGATGTTTGCCATAGTATTGACCAATACAAACAATATTTCTACTTTTTGTAGCCTGAATTGGGCCTGTGAACTCTTCGACTTTTTAACACTTGCTAACACTTTCAAACAGAGGTCCTAGACCCCTCCAGTGAAGAAATGTTATTAACTCAGTTAGTAACTGGTTAGAAAATAGGTGTTAAAAGTCTTGACTTTTACACAGAACCCTAGTTCAGTTAGGTTCTGTAGTTTCTGTTTGGTTTCTGTTTCTTTCCTACTAAGAAAGTACTATTCTTTGCAATTGAACTGTACCTACATCAGTGGTACTGGTAAAGAGCTGACTCAGGAAAGTGTGGAAATATCTGTATTTTCAGTGCAGATGAAAAGGCCTGAAAAAGGGCCAAAGTGTAGGACAAAATATACTTTTTGTATGGAATTTTTTGTAGACAAGGTGCAGCAATTGCACTAGTAAGGTCATATCTATTTTAAACAGAAATACAAAAGTCCAATTACCACATACCATAGGTTTATCCTATCTTGAAAATTGTGCAGACATAGGATAGGATAGGATGGGATAAAGATAGGATAATATAGGATGCATGTTGTATTTTATCTGATCCTATCTGATCCTATCCTATCCTATCCTATCACCAGTTAGGATTCACCTTGAGAATTCAATCCTATCTGGGCATATCCTATCCTATCTGAACATATCCTACTTGTTGAGTCCTACTGTAACCGATTATGGTACCTTCACAGAGACTCTACCTTCTTTTTTGCTTCCTCAAAAGCCTTGCTGCACTGCAATTCCAGACATTGATGCATATCTGCATGCTTGTGAGCATATGCTGCATGCCCTGGCCTCATACTGTTCTCTTTTGCGAGTGTCCTCCAGTTTGCAGCTGTTTGTCGATGCCATTCAATAACCCGTGTAATCTCAGCCTCGCAAATCTCAGTCTCCTCTTTTTGTCACTCCACATCAGCATGGTCATGAAACCATTTAACGCGCAACACTATGTTGAATTGAGTTAATGAAGAAAAAAAGATCACAAATGTACTTTCTTCAATCCAAGCATCGCGCTCTTGTGGTTTCATGTTGTCTGGCATTGCTGTTCGCCAATACCAGGGGTCTTGTGTTTTTGAATCACCCAATTGCCTTTGATGAGCAGGATCCTTGATCTTCAAGTCCTTCTCAAGATCAAGCCACTGGAAAACCCAACTATCCTTGGATAGTCCCAGTCTCAGCAGGGCCTGTTGAGCATGATTGTACTGTTGTCCTGCTCCTTGGGCTTCCTGATGTAGCTTGCAGACGAAGGTAGCAGCTCAAGTGCTTGCATACTGACCATGAATCTCATTGTTGTTTCGCAGATGAGAGGAAAAACAAATACTAAGCACATTCAGATGAACATCCTCGAGAGCATCATATGCTTGTCCTTCCCTGAGTTGGCGCTCCACTAGGCCAGCTTCTGAAAGTTGACAAGCATTGTGGATGTGCTCATTGAATTGGCTAGGCAATGGGAGATCATATTTTTCTGGTGCATTGGCATTGATGGGTTCCTCAGAACCATGGACATTGTCGACATGGTCTGCAATGGCCAGAAATGCTTTTTGAAGGGATTTTGTCAAGTCAACAACCTTCAAATAAAGAGTGGCACAATTGGTCATTAGCTTTTATTGGAGGTCTGTATTGTGGGTACTGTCTTGCGCTTTTTGGGCGAGCAGTCACACTCCTAAACTAAAGCAACATGAGGATTTATTCAACAGGCAATCAAAACATACATTTCCATGTCTAGTTGGATGCCTGCCAGTAGAATATTAGAGATTACTTTGGCTTGAGTTGCAGTCTCAGATGCAAATAACTTTAACATCTCTTCATTAATAATGTCCATCACTCGTTGTTGGAGTGAGCTTGTTGCTAATAAAAAATCAGTAAGCTTGATGCAGTCTTTAGTCACACTAACAAGGTTTGATCTGCGACTCAAATAGATTTTTCGGTCTTGCTGTGGTATCCGCTGGCCGAGGTTCCTCATACAACTGGTTCCACACTTCTATGAGCTTGGGTGAATGACACTCAGTCGGTTCATTGAAGGCCACTTTCTATGGTGTTCAGAAAGGGAAATAATTCAATTTGAGCACCTTTCACCCGTTTTAGCGTGACTTTCAGCAAATAGCACAACATTGGCCATTCAGCACCCCATTAGCGACAATGCCATGATTTTTGAGGGGGAGCGCGACTTTTGTGGTAGTGCAACTTGGAAGTTTGTGAGAGCACCCAACTCATTGAGTCAGTACCCACTTACAGTGGCATAGAGCACGTTGCAAACTCTATTACTAGTATTTAGCAAGGTATCTATGCTACATATATACCCTTCAAAATGGTGTTTGTTTGAGGGAACAGCTTCAGTATGTAACCTTGACATAACCTGTATGTTGACATCCACGTGATACATGCTGGTTTCTCATCTGCCAGCTCACTGCTTTTTCCTCCCCACTTCCCAATCCTCAAATTCTAATACATGGACCAGATCAGGCTGATTGTTGATGCAACACCTCTTTTCACTTAGTGTAGTAGCTTGTCGGAACTGATTTCTGTGTCATTTCCGGCTTTCAAATCAGCTGTGATTTTTTGGTTTGTTCTGTTCACTTTAGATGAGTGATTATGGGCTTCTCTGATGTGTTTTTCAGACCACAGGGTGGATAGAGTTAGTGAACGTGATCAGTGACTGAAGGAGTGGCCTTGGTAGTGTCGCAGTAAGCATCCTCCCTATCAAATTGTTCTGAAGTCTGAACTCAGGCTCCCTATAGAACCCTGGCAATCGTGATCTCACCCAAATACAGGTCTGTGCTGTGGATGGAGGATGAGGCCTCAATGAGGAACTAATCAGCATTGAGTTAGTTTAATTTAGTATAGTTCGGAATAGACCATTCAAACCAACCAGTCAGTATCAACAAACTGTGAAGTACCTGAAGGAGCATAGGGTGCTTTGTGACTTATTAGTGAATGTTGCTAAGGAATGACTTACCTCAATGTTGCGGAGCATACTGCTGAGTGGCGTGGAAACACTTCGAAAGGGGTGCAGAAAGGGCTGAGAAGAGCGCGCGCGGCTTTTAATTATTTCCCTTTCTGAACGTCATATTTGTGTGTCTAAGTTGCGACTTTCAAATGTGGCGCAAAAACCATGAAATGTAGCGCAAAAACACCTTTATGTTGGGCATGCGGGACTTTAATTTTGTCCCCTTTTGAATGTCATAACTTTCAACTGGTAGCAACACCTTTCAGAATCAAGGTAACAATGTCCCTATGAACTAGTTCAGTGTTATAGACCAAAGGATTAAATATGCACCAAGACTAATAACTTTGCGCCAGTTCCAATCATTGAAGAAATCATCAAGGGCATCCTCACGGTGTCCCTCATTCATATGCTTGGTGCTACCACCAACTAGCTTGGTCTCTGCAAATGGTTGCTCCACACTATCACCATTGAGGCGGCCAACCAAGGGGGTTGTTCTCGCATTAAAAAGCGCCTGGCAGCGAGCGATATGGCCCAAGATGTGGACTGGTCCAATTGTCCCAATTATTGCGGAGACAATGTCAACAAAGTCAGGGAATTCTTTTCCAAATCGTTCCTTGATTTTAATCTTGTACTAGCACCATATGTCATAGCAGAGGACAATAAAGATTTGCATAAAAGCAACAAAGTCTTCCAATCCTTCATGTACCACGTAGTCGGTGCAGGCATACCTAACATGCAGTAGATTTGGCTTGAAAAGAGTAATAACCCACTGTTCACCACCCGGCAAGTTTGCTGCACAATAAACATGACATGGCGAACACAGCCCAGTATAACGACACCACTCGTCACGCAATTCTTGAACTTCTTCAAGTTTTGCAGTTTAACCATTTTTAAATTGTTACAGGTACTCTGCTGTCATTCGACATTAGTATTAAAAGAAAGAACACTTAGTTATCACCCACATTGCTCTCCCTTGGGTGGCACTTGAGGTATTCCTTGTATTTTGTTGCTTCAACAAAGATGCCTCGTCCTTGATGAGTGCAAGATCATTTGGATCATCTTTCTTTCACAACTGGGGCATGTTGAAGGTGCCGTCTATGTCAATGAATAGAGTATACTTGTGTCTGTTCCATCACTGAGCACAACTCTATGTAGACAAATTAACACACTGTTCATTCGGACTGGCATTTGCCAGTGTTTCAAGAGAAACATTGAAGCCTGGCTCTGGACAGGCAGGGCATCGCACTGCAACAGAGTCGGTGCGATGGTGTGGGACAAGTTTACTCATGCCATGTGCATTTCCAGCACAGCAAATACCTGCAATATGACGATGGAGACGACATATCAACTGAAAGAGATGGTAGTGATTCTACCATTCCATTCAGTATTGCAACTAGTATTGGAACGGGCAGCATACTGGGACAGATTCTGGGAACACATTATCTGACATCCACACTAGAGCTTGCCAGTAATCGTAGGCTGATTTCTTGGATGTGTTGGTGTGTATATGAAAGTTGTCCAGAACATCAAAGGTGAAGCAGGTTTCAGGATGCGTTAAGGAGCCTGGAAAGAAACCTTTGTCAAGCAACTGCTGCCAGTTGTCACCTGCATCTTTGCAGCAACACGAGAAGAGGAGGAGTGTTACGATTTCCCCTAATTTTAGCGCTCAAACATGTGCCTTATCAGAACCCTATTTCATTTCACATTCATATCACCTTATCTTTCATTTCCCTTATCCGCTATCCCTTAAATTAACTTCTGATAGCTTATCGCAGAACATGAGGCAGAGATAGCTTATCTTTTTCCCTTCGTATCTTTCCCCTCCAACCTTATTCCTTTACACCCCAAGATAAAAGCCGCTAGCCAGTCAATGTATTCTTTAGTTTTGGTATTACAAGTTTCACCGAGTCTTTGAGTGGCCTGATAAGCTCTCATTTTGCTCGTCACCTTACAAAATACCAAAACTAACTTTTATCACTCCACTCGCCACGGTCGAAAAAACAACTAAACAACTTCTCAATAGTGAACCTCTAACAGTCACCGAAGTCGTTCAGATCATCCTCATCGTCTACTCTTTTCTACGAATTCTTTGGCATTACATTGAATGATGCCGTCGCATTAATCGATGACTTCAAGTGCACCAGAATCGTCACATCAGAGCAACTCGCCTGTAAACTCTCATCGTCTTACTTGGTAGTACCATTGGCTAGTGGGAAGTTCCCAATAAAGACAGACGACAGTAAGCAGACAAAACTAACCAGTTTTGAATTGCTAACAGCTTTAAGTGGCGTTTGTGCGCACAGAGGCTGATCAGCAATGAAAAAATCAGAATAATCAAATACTCTGACAACATCACCAAACACAAATCAACTCCAACTTTACACCATATATCACCATACATCAATGAATCAATGAAGTCATTAACAGGTTCTCTGCTCCATTCAACTATACACCCAGAAACATTAGCAGGATCTACTACACTCACCTCTTCACACAGGACTGGATTAGTCAAAGAAAGACATACGAAAGTGTCGCCACTAAGACTGAACCAGAAGTTAAAGAATACAAAGACAATGGCACCTGCACTAACCCAGTAGACTACACCACTCACATTTCCCTAGCAACCTTCATAAGCCTTAAAAATGGTTCAACGATATCAACCGAGGAAGGTGGGGGCATCTCTATGAAGATACCGGGATCAACACAGACAACAACAGACAAAGGAATCAATACAGACATAAGCTTTGGGTTCGACACAGCAGTGTGGTCAGAACCATATCAGTCAGAAGAAGGCAAACTCCTTACAGCGGAGTTAGAATTACTCAGTCACACCAGCACCATGAAGACGCCAGCACGGCGCAACAAACGCAAGCAACAATCAGACAAAGAGATGCCCTGGTGTTCTCTCAGACTCAAATGAGAATAACGAGACAGACATGATTGGAGGATTGGTTTATAACCAGTTGCCAACGATTTAGTGCACCCAATACAGACTTTTTGAAAATTTGGGGTGTTCTTAGAGCAGCTCTCAAAAAAGAGTCACATTACATTCACTCAGCAGACTTACTGTGGACACTAAACATCCTAACTGATGACAAAAGAGATTTCTTCGATGAAATCCACGGTCAAGAACTAATCGGACAAACTGACCCAATCACCATCGAAGAAACCCTCAGGGCTTTATACGATTCTATCAGAGAACACGACACTCACCACATCTACACCCAACACGTCCACACCCATCAGAATAACACAAGAGCGAACAATAGTCTCAGCTCCGCTTGACTTAACCAGATACATCAACAGCATATACGGACCAAATCACTTTGTAACCCACGTACAGGTTGACAGATCATATCATGTTTATCGCAATGTATACATTGGGTATATCCCAGAAATCCAATACGACTCAGACAGAAAAACCTTTGAACCAAAGGACATCATCATCACAACAGACTTTCTCAAAGAAGCAGTAGAGGAATATCAATTCCTTGATACCTGGGCAGAAGATCCCAAAAAGATTCTGGTACCATTCGAAGAAACCTTCTTCACTCCGCCCGAATCACCTGAACCCGAAACCCCTCGAGTTCAACTCCGAAAATTACCAACGATCAAAGAAGAAACCACAGAACCTTCTATATCAATTCCCTGACACCGAACCTTGACACCAACTAAATCGTCTTTATGCCAAGTTCATTTCCAAACATGACAGACATGGACACAGCTGCACCATCAACTTCGACCCCCAGCATCGGGATAGACACTACCAAATCACCTTCGTACTATTTTCCACCAGCAAATCACCCTGACGCACAAATCATCACTGAACTAACCCTGTACGTTCGAAGACAGACAGCTCAAAAATATTTTGTCAGAGTCCATGGAAGCACACTAACAGACGGAGCCTATGAGATCCACAGCCATGCAACAAAGTGAATGTTAATGGGGGAAGTAATCCAAGTATTCGAATCAACAGTAGGAATGATGGGTACCATCCTGCTGTGACAAGAACTCAGTGGAACCATCCTCATAGAACCAGACACCAACCCCATGGGTTATGTCCTGATCAATCCACCTACTACGACCACTTTGTCCGCTCAAAAAATTAAAATTGCCAAACCACCTAGGTTCACAGGTGACAAAGCAAAATGGGAAGGATTCTTCTTGGTGGTTGATACATACCTTCAGGCAAATGCACGAGATTTTCAAAGTGATGAACAAAAGATCTGGTTCGTCATCTCATATTTAGGCACAGAAGACGGATCGACATGCGTTGCTTCGGACTGGCTCCGAAACTGGAAAGAAGACAACTTCTACAACAGAACTCTGAATGTCAATGATTATAATGCATTTATTATGGACCTAAAGAGCTCCTTCGAGGACCCCAACTTACAGATAAATGCTGCCAACGAGCTTAGACAACTTCGACAAGGAAAAGACTCTTTAACGGAGTACTTCACCAAATTCGAGCTCAAGGCAGCAACGGCGGGATATCGCAAGTTGGATAACATCCTCATTGACCTTCTCAAAAACCAGGTACGACACAAAATCACTAGGGAACTATATCGAGGAGGAATACCAATTCCACACAAGTACGATGCGGTAAAACAAAGGTTATACAACATAGAAATGGCACTTGAAGAAGAGAAATCCAGATTCAGTGCCTTTCACACCGGAAAACCTATACCACCTTGACAACATGTTCCACCACCACGACACACTCATAATGCCTCCGAACAATACACACTGGCCCAAACCTATGGGGGACAAGGACAACCCATGGATGTCGACTTAAACCGAACCAAGCGATTACTTGAATGTCGACATTGTAAAAAGATGGGATATCACCTTGCCAGAAATTGTAAAGGCAAATGTCCTGACTGTCACAGCAAACACCCCGGACATTGGTGTAATCTCAGACCTCCTCCCAAACGACCTTTCACTACTCGCACATTGGACTTTATCGATTTCACCCACATAACAGATGAAGAAAGAGAACAGCTAAGAAAAGCTGCGGGTTTTCAGATGGGAGCGAAGTAGATGCAACTTCGTCATCCCTCAGTCAGGACTCTTATGCACACATTTCTTGTCAGACATGCCCCAAGGCATTGTATAATAGGAATACATCTTTTTCACATGCAAAAGAGTCCAGCATCAAAACAGAAACAGGCACCAAATGGAAGACAACGATCGAAGAAGTCGAAGATGAAGAATCCACTTCTTTGGGTCACTTCCAGGAACAACCACAAAAAAAGCCTAAACCCTTTTCCTCATTATGGGTTCTATCCCGATTAAAAGATTTAGCCACCGAAGCAGGGGTAGGAACATTAAAACAGTGGGTACACAATCAAAAACAACGAGAAGTAAATGAACATCTTGTTAAACAACTGCTAAATATTCCCACCAACGAAGCCTTAGATTGGCTAGAGGATCTCCATGAACCTAAACAATTTATCTTCAGAACCACAAAGACAGATCAAGAATTAAACATTTGAATCGAACTCCAGGACATGGAAAAGGGGACCAAGTATCAGACACAGGCACTTCTCAACAGTGGTTGCACGGGTAGCTGTATCAGTCAACAGCTCGCAGAAGAAAAGAAGTTATCCCTACACAAATGGGAACATCTGGTCACTGCATATAACACAGATGGTACAGAAAACAACAATACACTATGTGGAAATGAGAATGATTGTAGAGGGACACTCTGAGGTCCAAAAGTTCACAGTCACTAACCTAGGACGATCAGATGTATTTCTTGGACACAAGTGGTTAAACTTCCACAATTCTGAAATCGATTGGACCACCGGATCACTATGGTTCACTAGGTGTCCTGATGCATGCGGATACACAGAAACAGAAGATGTGGAAGAAGGAGACAGGATCTGGATGAAATACCCTAAACCACCTCGCAACATCAGAAGGAATAAGGCCTTCATGCGAGCTCATCAGTCCATCGCCAATGCACTAGCTGAAGAATTTGAGAAAAACAAAAAAAACAGATCCTATCCCAGAACAGTACAAAGGGTTCGAAGAAGTCTTCAAGAAAACTGAATTCGACACCCTCCCACCAAATCGACCTTGGGACCATGCCATAGAATTAAAACCAGGATCGGAACCAACCGGATGCAAAGTGTACCCTCTGAACCTGGACGAACAAAAAGAACTTGACACATTCCTCAAAGAACATCTACGCACCGGACACATCCAACCCTCTAAATCTCCTATGGCTTCACCCTTCTTCTTTATCAAGAAGAAAGATGGAAGGCTAAGGCCAGTACAGGATTATCGTAAACTCAATGACATGACCATCAAAAACTGATATCCTCTCCCCCTCATCCAAGAGCTAGTGAACAAACTGAAAGGCGCCAAGTATTTCACAAAGCTTGACGTAAGATGGGGATACAACAACATATGAATCAAAGAAGGAGATGAATGGAAGGCAGCCTTCCTAACCAATCGAGGATTATTCAAACCTCTAGTAATGTTCTTCGGACTCACAAATTCACCTGCCACATTTCAAACGATGATGAATGAACTCTTATGAGACCTAATCAATACTGGAAAGGTTCTCGTGTACATCGACGATATACTCATCTTCACCAACAACCTAGACAAACACCGTAAACTTGTTCGTCAAGTCCTATCCATCCTAAGTGCCAACAAACTTTATTTAAAACTGGAAAAATGCGAATTCGAAAAACAACAAATAGAATTTCTAGGATTAATCGTTTCAGAAGGCAAAGTTGAAATGGACCCAATCAAAGTCAACAGCATTCGAAAATGGCCGATTCCCAACAATAAAAAGGAACTATAACAGTTTCTAGGTTTCTGCAATTTTGTTACGCGCCATGCCAATCCCTTGCAGCCTCCGAGTTTTCCGAGGTTTTCCGAGTTTCCGCTTCGGGATTACCTCGGTCCGGTCCGGATCCGATCGGAATCTATTTCAGACCGCTCGGGAACACCAGGGGATGTTTCTGGATCATCTTTTATCATTTCTATTACTTACCCTTGTCATCTGATACTGCTTACTGATATTACTACCCTGTGTATGTCTTCTATTGTTCCGTATTTACTCCGCATAGGACCCATGACCCTTATGTAAGCCTCCGGAGTTATTCCAGTAGTAGTATAAATAGTTCCTCTCAGTTTTGTAGTAGTCAGACTTGAAATCGTCTTGTGTGCTGTGCTTCCAGTCATTCCCTGAGGCCCCTAAGGTCTTGGGCCTATTCCGAGGCTCCGGATTAGTCATCCGGACCGGAGTGCGGGCACCCGATGTGCGGAAGCGCATCACTTATATATAGTGTTTGCGGATGTGCCACCCAGTTCCTTGCATGGCACCTAACAAATTTCTACAGAAGATTTGTCAAGGATTACAGTAAAATTGCAAAACCCATGACACAGCTAACTGGGAACGATGCATGGAAGTGGGAAATGGAACAACAAATGGCCTTCAACATGCTAAAAGAAACCATTACGACAGTGCCTTGCCTTCGCATACCGGAAGATGAAGGACAGTTTAGAATAGAGGCAGATGCATCAGAAGGAGCAATCGGTGCAGTAATTTCTCAACAAACAGAAGGCAAATGGCACCCAGTCACCTTCCATTCCAAGGCGCTTTCACCCACAGAATGAAACTACAAGATCTATGACAAAGAGATGCTCGCCATCATGGAAGCACTAGTGGAATGGAGACACCTGGTGCTAGGAGCCAGACAAACCTTCGAAATCTGGACAGATCATCAGAATTTACAGTACTTCTGACAACCTCAGAAACTTAATCGACGACAAGCCCGCTGGGTCACAGAGCTGGCAGACTACGACTATACTTTATATCACAAACCGGGCAAACAGAATCAATGGGCAGACCTATTATCCAGAAGACCAGACCACGACATGGGACACAAGGATAACGAAAATGTTGTCATGCTAGCGCCCATGACTTTCAGAGTGTTGGAAGCAGTCATAATTCACAACCCACCAGAATACCTACCAGAGTTAAAGGATCCATTGCAAAAACTAGATCCTTCAGCCAAACAAGCTTTAGAAAGTAGAGACAAGAAGTGGAAAGAATCGGATGGACTGATCTTTTATGACAATTGGATATACATACCCAAAAGCCACAAACTACGTGAACGAATCATCTGAGACCACCATGACAATCCATTAGCTGGACATCCAGGGAGATACAAAACCCAGGAACTCATTCAGTGAAATTATTGGTGGCCTCAAATGCAAAAGATGATTTGCTGATATGTTGATGGCTGCATCAAATGCCAAGAAGATAAAATTGATCAACAACCGTTACATGCCCCTCTCAATCCTCACAACATCCCTAAACAACCATGGTGAAAAGTCACAGCAGATATGATCGGACCCCTCCCCGAATCCAACAGCTTCAACGCAATTGAAGTATTCACTGACACCTACAGCCATCATATACATGTTGAACCCACACACACATGGAACTCAGCGCAGAAGGATTTGCCAATCTTGTAAGAGATAGAGTAATCCGATATCACGGTCTTCCAGAAGTCTTAATATCAGATCGAGGACCCCAGACAGTAGCCAAGGCATGGGACCAAATATGCAAACAACTCGGCATCAAACGACATTTATCCACAGGTTATCACCCAGAAACGGATGGACAAATGGAAAGGGCAAATCAAGAAGTGGAAGCATACCTTCGCCTATTCATCAATTACCTACAGGACAACTGGAGCGAATGGTGTGCCATCATGGAATTCAGCTACAACAACCGAGTTCACTCCATGATGAAACAATCTCCCTTCTTTATCGATCATGGTTATCACCCCTACACTGGAACAGAGTTACAAAGGGATCAGGTACCCTCAGCCACTGAGTGGGTTAAACGACTCTCTAATGCAAGACAAGAAGCAGAAGCTGCCCTAGCTCTAGCAAAAGAAGCGATGAAACAACAGTTTGACAAACAACACTCTGCTTCAAGAGAGTACAAACCAGGAGACTTAGTATACAAACATCAAAACCCAAAGACCTGCCAAAAAACTTGATCATTTACGACACGGACCCTTTATAATCAAAGAAAAAGTGGGACAAGCAGCGTATCGACTCAAACTACCGCAAAATCCCACTTGGTGATGAAAACATGATGTGTTTAACAAAAAGCTTCTCAAACCCTTCACAGAACCCCCCTTTGACATTCAACCAAAAGACATACCACCCGATTTGGTTGAAGAAGAGGAAGAATTCGAGGTCGAAGCTATTCTAGACAGTCACAAAAAGGGACGATATCTTGAATATCTGGTCAAATGGAAAGGCTATTCAGATGCGGAGAACTCCTGGGAACCACGCGGAAACGTATGTCACGCCAAAGAAGAAGTGGAAACCTTCCACAAACAATACCCTGATAAACCAAAACCCACTTCTTCCACCCGAGGTATTATTCTCACATCCAATCGGACTATCCTCAATTCCTTTAAACCCATGTTCAAATTCACAACACCATCATGGGGACCATGATCTTCAAAAGGGGGTAATGTTACAATTTCCCCTAATTTTAGCGCTCAAACACGTGCCTTATCAGAACCCTATTTCATTTCACATTCATATCACCTTATCTTTCATTTCCCTTATCTGCTATCCCTTAAATTAACTTCTGATAGCTTATCGCAGAACATGAGGCAGAGATAGCTTATCTTTTTCCCTTTGTATCTTTCCCCTCCAACCTTATTCCTTTACACCCCAAGATAACTGCTCAGTATTTAAGCCGCTAGCCAGTCAATGTATTCTTTAGTTTTGGTATTACAAGTTTCACCGAGTCTTTGAGTGGCCTGATAAGCTCTCATTTTGCTTGTTGCCTTACAAGGAGCTGATGAACACCATTGGTATGGCAGACAGTAAACTGCCAGCCAGTGGCAGTCTGGAGTCGGTTAGGACAGTGTTCCCCATGGTGACCTAGGTATAAAGTCACATCAATCTCACAGAGAAGCATTTGGCGAAAATATAGGCCAGTCTACTCTTCAATTCAATGATATGGTTCATATAAGTGGGAAGCAATGATGCATTCACGACATTGAGGTGGTTGGCGACAACAGTCTCAGCACCAGAACGTTGCAAGTCTTCCAGAACTGCAAAAGCGACACTGTGAGTTAACACAAACATCTCCATGAGTATTCAAATAAGCCGTCTGAATAGTGTTGATGTGTTCAATAAAAGGACGAAGGCGATCACTCATTCCTTGAGCCACTTTAGCCTGAGTGAAGCAAAACTAGAACTGGTACTAGCCTGTGATTTATTGGGTTTTGGTTCCAGAGGTTCAGTGGGTGATGAATCTGCAATGTCACAAAGGGGAGCTTCAGCCATTTCCCTTGATTCTCCTACAATGTCATTAGTGGCAAAAGATGGCAGCAACTGAAGCTGATTGCTGTTAGCTCCTGTTTGTTTGAGTTGGGAGGGCGTTGGTAACTTTGGTAGCCTCATTCTCGGACAATTCCACTTGGACAACTGTAATCAAACAAAATGTGTTTGTACCAAACATTGATTGATTCTATATATAGCTAACAAGACTGTAGGTTTGGTTAGTACATATGAAGAGAGGACCAAATATACACTCACAGGCTTTATGTTAATAGTCGGTGGTTGTAGTCACATTAATAATAATAGTGGGATTATACAAAGTTGGTGGTGGAGGCGGTGGAGGCAATGAATGGGCAGAAAAGCAACGTTAGGGTGTTGCGATCCTTCACATCGGTCCAGCCAACATATAGCGAGGCTGAGGAATCGGTCTGTGAAGAAGAGAAAACACAGTAAGTAATTTAGTATGAGGTAGGCAGTTCGAATGCTTACCTGACAACAGGAAGCTGTTCAGTACAGCTAGGGACCTCGAGAGCACTTCTTGTAAATTCTCCTCAAGATCATGAGCACATTTAAACATGGGGCAGATTGACGTTCAGAGAGTCCATGGCGCAGCTGATGGAGGTTCGATACAAAGTTGGTGGTGGAGGCAGTGGAGGCAACAAATGGGCAGAAAAGCAATGTCAGGATGTTGCGAGCATCTTCTAAGGGATTTACGGTCAGAATTGGGTCGTAAGATAATTTATAGATTTTTGACTTACTACCAGAGAGATGATGTGGGGATAGCCTCGCCTTACACCGCAGGGCTCCAGTTGCCTCGGGAACACATTGCTTGATGTGTTTTGTACGTATTGTTCAAGACAGCACCGACCAATGCAAAATCTAACAAGGATCATAGTTTGAACTAGACTGGCAGTACTCGGATGGAGGACCACTGCGACTTGTCACCACAGTGAAACATCGCTGGAAGGGGAATCCGATATCTTCTTATTGGCAGTTTTAGCAACGAACGAAAAGAATAACGAAACTTATGCATTGAGGTCAAGAGGTAAGTACAAGGTACTTAAGTGACATGTGACATGTGACACTACAACCAAATGATAACAATGTATTGGTCAATGTGTCAAGCTTCAAGGTCAGTATTTTTTTTGAATTGATATTCACTTCTAAATACATTGCATAGTTCAATGGCTCTCATCCCTTTCCTAAACGAAATGATGTTTCACTGTGGTGACTAGTCGTTGTAGTCTCCATCCGAGTAGTGCACCCTTCAGATTTACCGACTGAGATTCACGCTCGACTTTGGCTGATAGCAGCACAATGGCTCCACTATGACATTGACTTGTGCAAGTTTTGGCCGATGAAGACATATAAACCAAGGTCGGTGTACTTTAACTTGTTCTAACTTGTTCAGCAATGGTTAACAAGCGAGTAGCTATCATCAGTGCCAATAAGGATATTACAAAAATCCTTGACCGCCTCCGCAAATGCGAGAAGATCAAGGTACCCACTTTTAAATGTCCCAAAGGACACAAATCAATAGCACAAACCTATATTGGAGACCAAAGCAGTGTTGATGGCCCCCATGATGCTGGTTTTGAGAACTTGGGTCGGCACTATGCAAAGGTAATTTTTTCCTCCAAATAAACATGTATTCACCATTGCATTAATGTATTGACAGAGATTGTTTTATGTTTCTGTGTGATCCTTTGGCCAAACGTACCCTCAGAAACAACCAATCCCTCTGTCGTGCTCTTCACAAGTGCCAGGAGCTTCGTGAGCTGCTGGATCAGCGCTTAGGGCCCAGAACATCTTGCCAAACAGCATCAAGCCCTTCTCTTCAAGCGAGCAACAGTGATACCTCCATACATACACACATGTCAAGGTCCAGTCCTGTTCCTCAGTCCCTAGATGATGATATTGAATTCTTGAATCATGTAACTGTTGTTGTGTGGCTCAAGGTTTGCACTGATATTTTCTGCACTATGCCAATTGACTATTCTTAGGGTGCTCTGAATCCACGTATTGTTCAAGTAGGATCTCCCAGCATTTTCAAATTATGCCATCATAAGTGCAAACTTGGTGAGGTGCAGGTGGAGACAGTAACTCAATTGGAACTCATCGACTCCCTTGGCGAGATTTATCCTGTACATTGGGACTATCCATTCTTAGTAAAGGATGGTGAGCAGTTGGTCTTTCAGGAGCAGGGTATGGAATAGATAAAACAATAAATTCATTTACCACCATCACACAGATTGGAGTTGTTTTCGGAATAAAATGAGGGGCTTCACTCTCAATGTGTCTGGACCTGTTGTCTCAAGTGACTCCAGGTATACATTGTTTGGTGGAGCGCTTTGTTTGAAGGTCAAACTTGTCCATTGTTCTGGTGGAGTAAGTAGGTTACAAGGGTGTGACCATTCTAACTTCTTGAACAGTACACTCAACTCCAAGCCTCAGCAAGGATGAATACTGAACCAGCATTGACAAAAGCCGAGAAGAACTGGCTTGAAAGCCGTTTCGACGAATTTGTTAGTATTGAAAAGAAGTCTACTCAAAAACTAGTGGGAGGACAAGTTGTCGCAGTGCCAAAGAAGGGGTCACAAAAAGATTGGGTATTTGAGCATGTCGTAGACAATTTTATTGCAGAATTCCGACCTGGTGCCAACCGTCAGGCTGTGGGTGAGTACAATGCTAACAGTCTGAACCTTGCCTAACGACTACACAGCAGGTTTACTGTGGCTTGTTGAATGGGAAGAAGAACTCAACTAAAATCAATCTCGATGCTAATTCAGAACCTACAATTCCCAGCAAGCCAAGGGTGACCAACGGATGTGACGTCTTTGCGGAAGCTGAAAAAGAGCAAATCAATGCAGTGTCAGTGAGAAGACATCAAGAGACTCATGTGATTCAAGATGATACCAATGAGGGCAACAACAAGCCTACAGCTGAACATGCAATTGCTACATGGAATTGAGTCAAGCATGAGATGTGGGATATGCTTGAGGAGTCAGAAAAGACCATGTTTGAAGAAATGGTGAAGGCTATGAATGCTAGTAATGCCAAGCCACCTTCCCTTGACGAAATATACAAGTTGGTGGCTAGTTTTTCTCTCAAACACCTTACTGATCTTCTGTTGTAGGCGACAAGGTATGCTTGCAAAAGCAGCCTCTTTCGTGCTGAAGCGGCTGTTTGGATACAGCCATGGACAATTTGGGGATGTTGTCTTCTCGGTTGACATTGGAATGAGGTGTGAAGGCAGAGCCAGTGACCGCATCACCAGGTAAGAGGACATTCAGTTCTCAATTTCTGCATCCCTGAAATATGGTGACAGTACTACGGTTGGCAGTGGTGATGTCAAATTGCCAGCTTGCCCTGAAGTGGACCGACAATTCGAGAAGTTTGCTATGTTAGCTCTTAATGGTAAGATCTTAAGACTACATAAGTGTACCATGGATTCTAAAGGCTTTACAGCTCAACAGGACAAATGACAAGGCCGGAAGATAGCTACCCCTGAAGTCTCGACTAACCACACCAGCGCTGCTTTGGCAGATCACCACTCTATTCCTAATACCAACGAATCTACCCAACGAAAAGTTGCGTGCCAACATCCTGAAGATCAAGAGCTTCAAATCTATCAGGAAACACTTCAAGACGATGGGCAGCAGCACAGAGATGGCAGTGACTTTGGTGATTCAATCCCTGCGGAAGATGACTGCACCATTGAACCGAACAATGAAGAACTCATGGCAAGTGAAGATGCTCCTGGTCATCTGAATACAGAAGTCAAAGCCAGTGGCAAATCCAAGTCAGTGCGAGTCTTTTCTATTCATTCTCAGCTGACACACCTTCCAGGCATAGTAAGAAGACTTCAGCAACCAAGCAAACAAAGCAACAAGCTCAGAGCGGGAGGAAGCGGAAAGCAAATATGGAGGAGAATAAGAACTACAGCAAAAAGTAATCGAAAGGCTTTGGAAAAACTGGGAGGCGGTGAGTAGGCCTTATGTTAGCTTCCATGAGCTCACATCTTCTAAGGAGTAAACGCAAGTTAAAAAGAGGCTATAGGAGATGGCAGATAAATTGAGTGTAATATACACTTTTGAAAGGATTGTCAGTAGGATACATTTAGATAGGATAGGATATGTTCAGATAGGATAGGATATGTTCAGATAGGATAGGATATATTCAGATAGGATAGGATATGTTCAGATAGGATAGGATATGCCCAGATAGGATTGAATTCTCAAGGTGAATCCTAACTGGTGATAGGATAGGATAGGATAGGATCAGATAAAATACAACATGGATCTTATATTATCCTATCCTATCCTATCCTATGTCTGCACAATTTTCAGGATAGGATTGAACCCATCATATGCGGTTACTGAAAAGTCAAAAAGAATCAAAGCATATGAAGTTGTCAAGTATTATTGTACTGACTTTTTCTTGAAGGAGATGCCACCTATCCCATATATAGGCACATTACATGGCCTGGCATCTCATTAGCCTTCACCTTCTGCAGGCCATGCAAGTTGTCCAGTAGTTGAAGGTCCAATCTCTCACCACTGAGATCTTGTGCCTGTCTATGTAAAGATAATGCTGTATTCAAGCATGTCTCTGCAGCATCAAACTGATGTAGTTTGATCTTAAACATTGCAAGAGCATGATAGTCATTTGCCTGACCTATCACTGAATGTGCTTGCTGATGGAGTTCAATTGCATGCTTGAATGACTTCTCTGCTTCCTCAAGCTCATCTTGATGCATCTGCACTTTACCTAGGTTGCAGTGAGCATCAGCCAAATCTGCCAAAGCTAGCACTGAATGTGCTTGCTGATGGAGCTCAATTGCATGTTTGAATGATTTCTCTGCCTTCTCAAGCTCATCTCGATGCACCCGCACTTTACCTAGGCTGCAGTGAGCATCTGCCAAATCAACCAAACCTAGCACTGAAAGTCTTTGCTGATAGAGCTCAATTGCATGTTTGAATGATTTCTCTGCCTCCTCAAGCTCATTTCGATGCATCTGCACTTTACCTAGGTTGCAGTGATCATCAGCCAAACCTCCCACTGAATCTACTTGCTGATGGAGCCTAATTGCATGCCTGAATGATTTCTCTGCTTGCTCAAGCTCAGCTCAATGCATTTGCACTTCACCTAACTTCTGGTGACTATTGGCCACACCTAGCACACAATGTACTTGCTGATAGAGCTCAATTGCATGCTTAAATGACTTCTCTGCTTCCTCAAACTCATGTAGATGCATCTGCACTTTACCTAGGTTCCGATGTGAATTGGCCTCATTTTTCACAACATGTGTTTGCTGATGGAGCTCAATTGAATGCTTCAATGACTTCTCTGCTTCCTCAAACTTGGCTTGATGCATTTGCACTTTATCTAGGTACTGGTAGCCATTAGCCACACCTATCATATTCTGTGTTTACTGATGAAGTGTAATTGCATGCTGGAATGACTTCTCTGCTTCCTTAAGCTCAGATCTCCACAAGTGTACTTCACCTAGGCTCAGGAGATCATAAGCCTCACCATTCACATCTTGTGCTTGCTGATGGAGTTTAAGTGCATGCTTCAATGACATCTCTGCTTCCTCAAACTTGCATTGACCCATCTGCAGATCAGCCAGGTTGAGGTAGTCATTAGCCTCACCTAGCACATCTTGTGCATGCTGATGGAGCTCAATTGCATCTTTCAATGACTTCTCTCCTTCATATGACTTCTCTCCTTCATATGACTTCTCTCCTTCATATGACTTCTCTCCTTCATATGAGTCATACCCAAGAAAGAGCAATCTCCCAACACATGATAGACAATCTGCTTGAAGTTGAGGTGAAGTTGCTCTCTCAGTAGCCAGGGATATTATCTCCTCTGATTGGAAGCCAATGGATTGAGCCCAATCTGTGTAGTCTATGGATGCTTTCAGAATAATTTCTGAAGGATCTGATTGCAAAGCTGAGAGGAGCAGACTGTGAACATTTGCAAGTTCAGGGGGTACAATGGCATGGTAAGCAGCAACGGAAGAGGCCCTGTGAGTGATAATGAAGTTGGCATAGAATGTTGTGATAGCAACTCTCAGTTCTGAACTCAATCTGAGCTTTGCCTGACAGAAGTGCTGGATAGCCGAATACAAGGTACCTCTGTCCTTTGGTCAACATAGACAAGAGCAACTCTTCTGAGTGTTTGAAGAGCATCTGAAAAAACAAATTCAACAGGGAAATGCTGCTGTAAATCTTTTTTCATCAATGTTGAATCAGGGAATCCATCTGGAAGGAGAGCAAGCACCATGAGCAACTGTACTGCATCAGGAACTTCTTTCATGTATCGGCAGTTCATTGAAAGTTGAATGGACACATCAAGACTATAGAGGCGATCACTATTATCAGTCTTGATCATGCTGGTGTGTTCTTCCTGCCACCTATTCCATAGGGATTCACCAGTTTCAATGTCATCTTGCAAGAGATGCCCCAACAAGGTTGCAGCAAGTGGAACACCTTCCACTTCCTTAACAAGCTTGGGAATGTGCTCATCACTAGTAGTGAGAGTTACAGTCTCATGACCTGCTGCATGTGCAAGAATCTGCATGGTATCATCAAGCTGGAGAGGTTGGAGTGCAGGAAACAATGGCTTTGACCATGTGATACCTGTGGGTCGCTCTGTACCTTGCATAGTGATAAGGATGGAGACATTAGAGAGAGAATTGAGCTGGCTCAAAAGGTCATGTACTGGTTGCCGAGGTTGTCCCTCAACCCATGTTGTCTCAAAATTATCAAGACAGAGAATAGTTGATGGCTGGTTGAGGATGTCAAGCACCCTCTTATAAAGCTTTGAATCTCGGTTAGCTGGAGGTATCTCCAGAACATCTGCCAATTCTGACAGCAGGAGATCAACTGAGGTTGCTGCTTGACATGATGTAAAGTATCGGTTCTTGTAGTGATTCATGATTTCTGGTGCATGGAGGACAGAACATGCTAATGTTGTTTTACCCATGCCTCCAGCTCCCAGTAAGGTAGCCGGCATCCAAACTCAACAAACATCAGGTGACAGCTCCATTTATAGTAGTAAATACAAGAAAATTCAATAAAAAATTAACAAGGACACCTATTAAAATTCTGTCACACAGTTCTATGGGCATTAGTATTAGGAAGAATTATATGTAATTGTCTTGGATTTCGGGTCAAAACTGAATAACTAGTTCTTGTTTTACTGAGTCACAGATGACAGCACCAGTGATATCCGAGATATTTTGGGAAGAAAAGAAAAAAAGGAACTAGTTGCTCAGTTTTCTCCAAAAATACAAAATAATTACATAGAATTCTTTCTAATACTAATGCCCACAGAACTGTGCGACAGAATTTTAATAGGTGTCCTTGTTAATTTTTTATTGAATTTTCTTGTATTTACTACCATAAATGGAGCTGTCACCTGATGTTTGTTGAGTTTGGATGCCGGCTACCTTATAGCAATATGTGGATGCTCTTCAGTCAACAATGTTTAGATAACAGCGTTTTTCTCAAGGTCTCTGCCAAACATAGCTATTGGAGCAGGCAGCATTGGCTTGAATTGAGTCTGACTAAATAAATGTTTCATTTAGTTGCATGGGAGTCATTGTGAGACCTACAGTAACAAGGCAGATGAGGCTGATTGCACATCTGCATTGACTCTCATCTCTACCCGAGTCAGTATGGTAAACTAGGAAGACAGATCATTAACTCAATCCTTGCAGGGCATGCTAGAAATTACCACTATATCATCCTTGAAGTCATCAATCATTTGATTGTATTTATCCAATTTAGCTGTTCCTCGGTCCACCAGCTGCTTGAGAACACCCCTGGAGCTAAAATCACTGAGCCCCTGGTGTATTTTCTGAAGAATGCTGTAACTTAATGTTAGGTTGAATATCACGAATGTAGTCCATACTGGAAGTATTCCTCTAGATCTCTCTCAAGGGGATTGAGAGAGGGTCGATTTGGAGATTGCCCGATCTGCAGCAATGCCGAAAAGAGCCTATGCGAGTGCCGGAGGATCTTCTTTATGAGTTCACCACAGCGCTCTTTCTGAAATTTCATCTCCTGAAACAATTTCAGCACAAGTCATTAAGAATAAGATTAGTGCTACATCTCTGATCTTAATGATCTGTGCAAGCGTCCCTGCAATACCTTTGACATAAGGCACATTGTGGAGGATATCTGCAACGACCACCATCAATTCTGCTACGGTCTTGGCAAGATCACCCGCGGTGCCCAATGTCTCCTTTAAGGTGTTCTTGTTTACCTGCTCCGGTTGCTGAATAGCATGTTGTACAGAAGGCAAGAGCGGATCTTTGTTCATGTGTACTGTTAGCTGGAGGAAGTTCGAATGAGAGCGTGGTACAACACACACATACGCACAGCATAATGCTGGGGCTGTGCCAATGCTGTGAATAGCTGTAGGCTGCTGTAGGGCGTTGTGCCACTCCCCGACGGATCCAATAGAAGGTATATAATTTTAGGTACACAATTCGACACGAAGTTACACCTACCGCTGCAATATACTTCTTCCTAAACCAATTCCTAACAATAGCGGTGTTAACTTTTGATACCAGAACTTCGAAACGGCCAGAATATCATTGAGGATCTCATGAGATCTTTGGAAAGCCTTCCGGGGTGCAGTACGACCGTGTCTCAAAGAGGCGCCTTTCGAAGACATCTGTCAAAGCCTGAGAAAGTACTCACGGCGAAGGTGTCGCTCGTCACTCAAATACTAACCCCAGGCGATAGCTGCTGAAGGATGGATCTAGAGATGAAATGACAATGATCTGAGTGATACGGTGTATTGCGGTAAGCCTTCAAAGCTTCTGGAATGGTGCTTTCACCGACCGACATCCAATGAACAGCTCGATGTGACTAGTTAAGACAGGGAAACACCTGTTCGATTGTCAGGACGTCAACGCGATACCGGACCGCACAACCGGTGTGCTTTCTCCGACAGCGTAGAGCCGTCACCCTCGCCTCCGGTTCGCGTCGAATACTATCTGAATTGGTCATTGAGATTCTAAGTAAAGGTAAGCAGACATATAGTTAAGTAACGAGGAAACATACCTCATCAACCTGTAGTGAGCGCACACGTGCAAGAATAGAAAAGACAGGGTATAAGGAAACGCGTAAGGGGAAAACCAAGGGAATTGGGAGTAAGACAGGGAAGCAAATAACCAGCTCGAGCTCTCACCGTGACCGACTGTGCAGGATCAAAGCGGAATATCAGCACGATATAGGACTACTTACGCCACAAGGTTATCATGAGTAGGTGATATGTATGCGTACCTTCCAGTTGTCCGACGGGTTTCCCTGACACAAGAAACCGCTTGTCTTCTGTCTCCTGGTGGCCTCAAATACTATCCGAAATCTCCGAGGCCGAGCGAAAACGACGTTAACGGCATGGAATTGCAGAACGGTCTCCAGCTAAGCAATTCAGATTCTTGGGTAGAAATACTGTGAAGAACCAACGAGGTATTTCATATCTTTATTATTAGCCTTCAATGCTCTTCGTGGATCTAAGTTTGCGAGCGATTATCGCTCGTAGTAAACATTGTATGGCCCAATTGATCCTGGAATGTGTAAGCAGCGACCACAACGCAACCATGATGGGCACGTTGTCTGTCCGAGTGTCATTTTCGCATTTGGTATGGCCAGAAAGAGCTTCAGAATAGAATAAAAGTTGCATAGAGAAATGTCTAAGGGTGGCTGCTGGCGGAACAGTTAAAAGCGTCAGTGTCACACGTGTGACGTCACCCGGCTTTCTCCGCACTCCGAGGCCGTAACTGCCTGCATTCAAGCTCATGGCCAGCTGCGATAGTATGTCTCGGCTTGGGAATAATGCGATAAGACAAAAATAGAGGAACGGATACTCGGAGCCGTAGGGATCGCAGCCTGGTCGGGTTTCGAGTGGCAAGGTCGTAGACTGAAGTACACGATTTTTGCCCATACAACCAACTAGGAGACTTGGAAAATAAGTAAATAGAGGCACATCAGTCATGTACACATTCACAGGGTCAATTTCAACTCTAAATTAGCTCGCACTCAGCTAGTCTTACATTAGAGTCAATTTGACTTGATTTGATTGATTCCATGTAAGGCATGGGCCGGCCCTTTAGGGACTACGTCGCCTGTACACAGGACAGGGTCGCTACCCAATTAGATCTGTTTCAATGTCTCAATCTGGACTAACGTCATCTACTGTGGTATTTCGCACGGATGTTGCAACTCTCCTTCATCAACAGCGCATAGGTAACTCTGTAAAGACTGCTTCTTTCTTGTCCAACATACCACCGGAGTGACTCGGATGGATGCTATATTGGGAACTGTTCTCATAGGGTATTTACTTCTCTTTGTCTCGACGTCGCTAAGTAACTTGCCCAAGGACTTGGGTATCAGCTGGGCTCTTCGCAATAGAGCTCCTCTGGGTCTTCCAATATTACAAATACTACTCTTACAACGATTCGATTCTTCTCAAGCTGCTCGTGTCAGTCACCATTAGTGCAGACTTCGTCGCTCTCTCTGCTATGTTCTTATCCCTATATTTCGTAAGGATGCTTACTTTTGATTCTTTTGATGCAATTTCATTACCAGTACACTGTGACACATTGGGGTGAGCGCATCCTTCTGTACATCTCCTGCGTTAAAACCATTTAGGCGATATAGAATACCTTGAGGGTGAAGTATGTGATGTAACGTTCAAAACTTTTCCCGCTTATTGACTTGTGAGTAGAATTGGGCCATGGAATTGTTCGTCAGTTCAGGTGCACTTACATCCGCTTTGGTGCAAGGATTCTTAACTCACCGTTATATTCGCCTGTGATTACCTCACCTTCTCATGTCTGATTTGACTTAGGCCCACATAGGTCGAGGAATTGGTTATTTGGAACCATATTCTTTCTCTTCATTCTTGCCGAGGTCTGTCCTCTTGCTTGGGTGGGCTCAATTGCCAGTTACACCTTATGTGTTCAGTTCGGTTCTGCAGTTTCTGTTTCTTTCCTACTAAGAAAGTACACTCTGGGACAACGTGTCTCGCTACAGACCCCAATTAAAGTATGGTTCAGTAGTGACCTGGTAGTCGGTCAGTCTATGCCTCCTTTGCAAAGTTGTACTGAGCTGTACAGATACGTCTATAGCACTCGCCCTCATCCATGCGCTGTATTCTCAACGTACTGGGCTCAAATCCGTCGATACGTGAGCCTGGTAACTTATATTTAAGCATCTTTTGACCCCTTTGTTAGCATCCTATATCGTTTAATGATGATTAGCTTCCAGGTATGATAAGATGATAAGCATCTCCATGGTCAACTTAGCGTAATCGAGTCGGGTTGCATTCCAGCTCTCTTCGCACTAGGAACCCTGCTTGGCTATCTGACTAGCACCGACTCCAACGGTCAGTATCCGTTCTTACTACCATTTTTTCACTTAAACACTGCAAGTCGGATCTATTTTCATTATACCCCTCAGCCATCTCTATGTTCTTACACTGCTATACTCTTTGAATATCCGTCAGGAGATCAGAAAACGGCCACGCATTGATCTCGCCGGTTCGGAAATATGTGCTGTGACAGGAACTTGTTAAGTCATTTCAATTGAGTTTTTACATAGCCACTGATCCATACGTCAGCTGCTTTTGGGTGAGAGTCGAATTCGGTCTTATCAATATTGAATTCACGAGCCTGATTTCATTTGTACAGCAACTCCATGGTCAGACAGGATGAATCGGGTGGAACTGATGTAGGAATTTAAAGAGTCTTTTGTGCTTCTGACCTGTTTGCTAGACAACGCAAGATTCTTTCCACATGAGTGGTTCCGATCAACAGTCATATAGCCATGTTAATCCTTCTGCAGCATTAGCGGATAAGATCGTTGATCGATCCCTGAGGGTTTGAGAACCTTATGATGACTTCCGGCCCGGGATCATCGATCATTGTGACGACCAAAAATACATGTATATGCACTTAGGAATGCCAATCAACAATCTGTACTTGTTCTGACTCAACGACTCACTACAGTGGTTGCTCATTGCGAGCGAAGCGAACCAATACTGACAAACATGCGAGGCCAGGGCTGAGTGCCCAGGACAAACAAAGCTTCTATGAAACATCTTTGTGATTGAGCTAGAATTGCTTGAAACTCGTTCATCTCCCAATATTTTTGTCACTAACCACCCAATACTGTATATAAAGTATGTGTCCAGCTTTAACGGAGCAGATCTGGTGGACTGTTGTAACTTTTTAAAGGGTTTGAATATTTGATTGAATACTCGACTTTTGAAGTGTTGATTTCCAGTACATAGTGTTTGCTGGCTCAGCCTTTTTAGGGCTCCATGTAAAAGTTGAAGCCAAGTTACTAATAGTTATTAACTCAAGGAGACCTTTTTAACAGGTGTTACTTAAGTGACAGTTAGAAACAAGTGAAAAAGATTTTTTAGCTTGTTGAAACTTAAACTCAGTTAGAAAGGACTTCCAGGCTCACAATTAGGTCCTTTGAGCATCACAGTCCTTAAATTTCAAGCCAGGCAGATGTAAACATTGAACTGATGAGCTGAACCATACAGTACATATCTTCTAGATCACCCAGACTTTCTAACAGTCTGGAATGGTTCTACCAGGCATTCCAGACCCCTTCAGTAAAATACTGTTATTAACTCAGTTTATAACAGGTTAAAAAATTGGTCTAGACTTTTACATGGAAAACTAGAGCTTTTGTATCACTCTGATTCACTCACTCAGCTTATGACCATGATGCTCTGGCTGATCACCAGTAATACTGTAGAATTACTGGACTTAGCCCAATTAGCTGAATTAGAATATTTTAGTTTTACAACCTAAATGTCCCCTTCATCAGCTGCCAGGAACTAGAGTTTAGTGAGAGACAGGCACTAAAATTCATTAAAAGTGAAAACCAAGTATAGTGAACACTCAAATGCGTTGGCATGGAACAAGCACGTGAATTGAAATAAAATTTTAATTGGGCTAGTGGACTTTTGCTCACTGTAGCTGTGTTTACTGACTGCATATTCACTTGTCTAAATAGCTAGATATATATCTAAGTTGGCCTCTCTGCCATCCAAAGCATAAGGTGCCTAATCCTGGGGAACTAGAGTGTCCCCCTTCTCTCGAGGTCAGGAACCCGGGGAAGTTACATAATGACTGTGGGAGGGAAGTTTAGGTCAGAAAACTACAGTATGTATCATCTCTGAAATTCTGACTCACTAGCTCTAGAAAATTGGCAAGAAGTTAGCCAAGCATTGGGACCATGTTCTGTGGGTTTTATCGCAACATTAGATTGTAAACAAAAGCATTTATTCACTATGGAAGGAAGGATAGGGTAGTGTAACCTAGATGACTAAAGTGCCCACAGGCAAATACAATGATGAGTTAGATATTCTTGCACCAAAGCGGGTGTAAGTGCACTGGCACTGATGAACAGTTCCTTGGGCCAATTCTACTCACAAGTCAGTGGGCAAGAAAAGGTTTGAGACATTACATCACACGCCTCACATAGAAGGTATTCAATATCACCTGAGTTTTAGCACAAGAGATATATAGAAGGATGTATTCACCCCAATGTGTCACAGTGTACTGTGATAATAAAATTGTATGGGCGATATAGTGTAAAATAATTACAGTTTTCCGCACCTTGAGCAAAAAATGGCCAACTTGAAATTTCAGCACCTTTCAGTGAAATTCACATTTTCTGCACCTTCACTTGATCGAAAACTCGCATCTTTCTCAAATCGGCACCTTTAATGACTTTTTTGATCAAAATTCACACCCTTGATGACAGCAAAAATTGGCATCTGCTACAATCGGCACCTGAGCTGATCAATCTTAGCACCTTGTGCATTACATCTGGCACCTTTACAAAACTGTTTATTAATTAGTTCTGCATTGCCAAATATAGTACTGCTTTCCCATCTTCCTTGAGTAGGTCAAAACCAACCATCTTAGCTCATGCAGCATTGATCTCATCATCTGCATTCACAAGAGTTGCAACATGATCATCTTCAACTGGTGGAATTGGACCATATCGCCTTCAACTCCATACAGATCATTGATATCTTGTGTGAATCTGATGATGGTTCCATCCCTCCCAAGCCCAGTCAAGTGAAGCCTGGATATGAGGCTGAAAGACTAGATATAGACAAAGTCAAGAGGCTGGTCTGTCCCTGTTGCCATAGACATAAGACTCATGAATGTTTCACCTGATGTGGTCTGTTTTAGGGACCCAAATATAGCAAGCCTGATGTGAATATAGCATACATGCAGATTTTGCATGAAAGGTGCCAATTGTGTTAGTTACAAGGTGCGAGTTTGTATCACTAAAGGTGCTGAAATTTGCAGCAGGGTGCTGAAATGTTGTGGCTTGACCTGTGGAAAGTTTTGGAACATGCAAAAAGTGTAAAATATCCACCATGAAATTGCATCTAAAGTATGCATCCCTGGCACCTGCTTGTTTGGACGATTGTAAGAGTAGTATTTGTAATATTGGAAGGCCCAGAGGAGCTCTAATGTGAAGAGCTCAGCTGATACCCAAGTCCTTACACAAGTCATTGAGTGATGAAGAGAAACAAGTACCCTATGAGCATAGTTCCTAGTATAGCATCCATTACTCTGTGGTATGGAGTAGATGAGAAAGAAGCAGTCTTTGTAAAAGTACCTGTGTACTGTTGATGAAGGAGAGTTACAACATCTGTGCAAAAATGCAATGTGGGACCACAACAGCCGGATTGAAACATTGGATTTGGAGGTGACCCTGTCCTGTTTACAGGCATTGTGGTTCCTGAAGGGTCCTGTTCCTAGCCTCGCCCTTGAAGGGCCCATACCTACATGAGGGAGCAGCTGAGTTGATCAGGTATACTCAGGAGAAGCTGAAGCAGTGCCACCAAAGCTGTATACCAAATCTCAGCATGTAGGTGTGTCAATTTGAGTTGTCTTAGAGTCCTCCTGAGTTATCCTACAACTCAAAGAGGCTTACTTACAAGTATGCTGACCTGCCTCTGAGTCAATTTCAATGGTCCTTCACTCTGCTCTCAGCATTCAAGCCTCGAGAATGGTGCATTACAGAACACCTGCAATGGTTATTGGTAAACACTCCAACTACAAGGTCGGATACAACACTTTTTGTTGTTTCTCCTCCTAGAACCATAATACTGCTGGAGTGAAAGGTTAAAGTTGAGTCCTTTCCAACCCATTGGCATTTGCCCTAGATGCAAAGTGATAGATGAATCTCAACTGGAGAGAGTGAGAGTGAAGGATGGCTGGATTGAAACAGCTTGACTTCACAAAAAACTCTTCCTCTCATCTTAATTTCAATATGGACAGTGATAATCATTTCATTTTTCAGGGTTATGAAAATTGGTGAAGTGATCTGTGTCCGGAAGTTTGATTAAACAATCAATTCCGCTCTTGTCAAATGTCATATACAAGCAAGTGACCTCATACAGGGACTGATAAGTTATAACATTCAAACTCATGCATTGTCTGTTCCTCAACCCTGGATAACAGTTGAAGAGCCTGCCAGATAACTGTACCCTGCCCGTCATTTGTCACATTGTGTGTAATACTGTATTTCATTGCTAAGTATAGCCTTCTCATTTTTTATCCCATGCAGACTTGTGCTCCTCACTGTCAGCAACACCAAATAGGCTTGATGTTTATGTAGATACATATTTGATCATAAAGTTTGAGAATGCATCAAAAAGTCAGTAGCATCATAAAATCCATAACCTATAGGGAAAGTAGTTGCATTTGAGTTATATGAAAATTTCACTTCCATCACTCTACCTCCACCCAACTTGTTGACTTATATTTGGTCATATTCATTAGTTTTCGGTACCTCATAGGTATCAGCTAGTCAAATTAGTTAATGTAATTGAGCTCTGGACCATGGAGACATTACACAAACTACATTATGAGGGGCTGAAAAATGAACTTTGAATACAGTATAAGCAATCTCAGAGGGGGAGGGGAAGAGCTATCTAAGATAGGCAAATTTTCCTGGAGTCTCTTCCTTTAGGGATGTACACCTTGGACCAATGATTTTATCAAATGCTCCATGAAGTCTGCCCTTAATTATGTTGCTTCCGCTGAATGGAGTATCATTATATTACCCATCTGCTTTTTAATCACCTGCCACTTCATTTTACATTGTAATCTCTAGGAAAGCTCCATAAACATCTGGCTGATTTGGTGGTGGACCGGAGAAAATACAAGAATGGATGGATGTTGATCAAATTACACAAGTTGCGGGATTTCGAGCTTCGCTTCAGAGGGAGAAGAGAACGACAGAGGAGTTTCATAATCTGTTCCGAGGCTTGATTGAGATGGTAGAGAAACTTGCCTCTGCAACTGAGGTGAAGAGTGCATTCGAGGATATTTACCTCTTTGGAGAGCAGCACCGTCGATTGGTGGAATGTTTCGATGGTATTGTTAAACAGAAACCTCTACGGCTGTCGAGGTCAAAAGTTTGAATGATGTTTAGTTGGGTTTTTATGAAAGTTGGTTCTGAGGTAGAATTTAATATAGTGATTTTGTTGGGCTCGACTCCCAACAGTTGGTCTCGTGTGCAAGTGATCCACTCAAATAAGTGAAAAACACTTGAAAGTATCCTGAGGGTTGAGTTTATGTGAGTTCGGGTTAAGAGAACGAATTCTCTGTTTAAGATGTTTCTAGATATTGGATATTTCTTGATCCCAATAAAGCTACTACCCAGCCTACGTCTCTTACGTGGTCTGGCGTCAAGTACTACTTTCAATTAGGCCTATCAAGCAAACTATCCCTTAATCAGTCAAATCTCAAACCAGACAAAGTCTAGTCTCTTTCACAATACACAAATCTAGTGGATAGCCTAATGCTCAATCCACTTACTTCAATACCTTATACTTACTTACTAGCTAGACACTGAGTCTTAGCCTTTATCTTCAGAATAAGATCAAGAGGGCGATTTAGAGTAAGAATTTAATCTTCCACTAATAACTATATAAAATTTCTCTCTTTTTTTTTTTACATGGGTTCTATCTACTGGCTTTTATACCTTTCTGAAAAACTAATTTTAGAAGACAATGTTGCTGCGTAACTGCGGCACAATTCCTGACTCAGGTCCGCAGTCAATGCACAGTCAATGCACAGTCAATGCACAGTCAATGCACAGTCAATGCACAGTCAATGCACAGTCAATGCACAGTCAATGCACAGTCAATGCACAGTCAATGCACAGTCAATGCACAGTCAATGAGTCAATGCACAGTATTCTGACTCATCCTCTATTAATAGTACAAGGTAGTTGTAATATAGAGTATGCAGCAGCATTGGTCGGCAAGTAGAATAGAAAAAAATATCCATCTTGGTGAATGGTACATTGAATTTATAAAATATCTGAACCTTGTTGGGAGAAAGAATTTTTTTTTTTTTTTTTTTACTATGCCATGCACACTGTCTTAATGTGTGGCTAGTAATGCAGCATAATTTTTAAATCTGA
>QLOY01005743.1:0-13591 GCA_003313965.1 Megacollybia marginata
AAACGAGAACAGTATGAGGCCAGGGCATGCAGCATATGCTTACAAGCATGCTGATATGCATCAATGTCTGGAATTGCAGTGCAGCAAGGCTTTTGAGGAAGCAAAAAAGAAGGTAGAGTCTCTGTGAAGGTACCATAATTGGTTACAGTAGGACTCAATAGGATATGTTCTGATAGGATAGGATATGTCCAGATAGGATTGGATAGGATCAGATCAAATACAACATGGATCCTATATTATCCTATCTGTATCCTATCCTATCCTATCTGATGTCTGCACAATTTTCAAGATAGGATTGAACCCATCATATGCGGTTACTGGTCCCTACTGCTTCGTGATCATCCTCAGTCTCATCCTCACCTCAGGATGAAGCCTTGGAAGCCATGGTTAGCAAAGTGGCTTGGCTGGAATATCATACTCTCGAAACTCTCCCAAAATCTACAGACGAAGATGAGAAAGTGCACAACAACACTCAGTGACTAACGCACCAGTTACATGTTGTTCGTGCACACCTTCTACACTATGAACCTCACCAACCTTACCCTCTTCACAAAGACGCTACTCGCTGTCTCCTTCATGTCCGGTGTACTTTTCTGGATTGGGGATACTGCCTATACAGCAAACTAGATCGAGAGGAAGTAAAAGCTCTCAGCCTAGAACACAACGATTCTGACGAAGAGAGTGCTAACATTGATGAGTACGTTCATTGTTTTTGTTATCAGATACTTATCTTTTCTGTAGAGCTGTTGCGATCCAATCTCAGCAGGAAGCTGAAGGTCAGGCTGATCCCAATGCACAATCAGAGGCAGTACCAGGGCGAATGCAACATCAGCGAAAACACTGGAAAACATAACACCGCAGTAAATATTTTACATTCTATCATAATTGACTCTGAACTGACATTTTCTTAGATGGGAATGGACTCGACACTTTGTTAAAGAGAACCCAGACTACTCCTTTGTGCTGCCTTGTATTCATGTCGCCGATAATGATGTCATAAGCAACCAAATTGTCAATGCCATTTTTCCCATTGTTTTGCTGGCCTGATTGTCAACAACTTGAACAAGAGCAAGTTTGACATATAAATGTGCTGGTGTTCAGTGTAGCTAGTCTTGTTCAACTTCCATATAATGGGCAAGCAAAAGTGAAACTCCAACAGCAGCAGTGCCAGCAGTGAGGACAGCAGCACCGAATCCAATGCCACGCTGACTCCTTTACTTCACCCTGCAGCTGCCAAGCGAGCTAGTGTCAGGCATCCACTAGAACCACATCTTACATAATATAACCTGCTGCCTTTGGGGACCATCATGAACCTAGCACGCCTCCAGGACGATAGCTGAAGAGATCTTGCACTTAGAGGACACTCTGAGTGGTAGAAGTGGGAGAAAAGACTAATATCAAGACTAAGGGAATACATCAATAGTACCCCTACTTATATACACAGCTATTGATAAGCATCCTGACTAATAGATAAGGACGGAGCATAAGAGAAGACAATAGGGATGGCTGGAACATGAATGATATATGAAAAGAAGCCGGAACTAGAAAGGTAAGCCTCAAAGATAAGAGAACCAAGACAATGGATAGGTACTACTAATGGAGATAGAGAGAGATATAGATATGAAATGATGAGAAAGACTGACTAATTGGAGACAATGTGGAAATAGAAGATAGGAGATAGGAATAGGCTGAGATATAGATGGAAAATGAATATAAATGAAAAGGAAATGAAAAAGAAATGAAAAAGAAACTAAGGGATAAATTCTGTTCATTGTTAGGCCACCAAGGGCAAACTTCATTGTGGGCTTGACGGCTGGCAGTCCCCAAATGTGAAGTCATTTCTTGGTGTCACTATAAGCCGTGTAGTCACTAGAAAATGGAAGAATTCACTCTGGAATTTATCAAGCTCAATAAGCGACACAATGGGGATTATTTGGCAAAGAAGTTCGCTCAGGTTCTTTGAGATTTCTGTATTGACAACAAGGTATGCCAGTTCTCTCTCTCTGTTTGTGTCTTAACTGTGATCCAATAGATTCTTACAGTGGTCTGTGACAATGCAGAGAACAACGCCACAATGATTTGCTGTCTCACTGAGATTCTCCCCAACTTCAAAGGAGACAAAATGCATGTGTGGTGCTTTGCACACATTCTCAATCTAGTAGTGAAGGCAATTCTGCAACCATTTGCAAAGAAGCGAACAAAGGATGGGAAAGATGAGGAAATGGTCAAAGACAATGATGGCGAGGATGCGGATGAGGCTGAGCTTGATGATAATGAAGAGGATGATAATAATAATGAGGTTGATCATGCTCTCATCGACGCCATTGTTGAGGAAGATGATGAAGAAGACCTTACCATTTCAGATGACAATGCAAGAACTGCTCGCTTTGCTGTTTGGAAAGTAAGTTTATTGCCATCTGTGAAGTTTCATATTCAATGGTTTAAAAGATCACTCAACTCAGTCATAAAGCATTTTTCAGTGCTCTTCTTCACGAGGCAATCACCAAAGCATGTCAGGGATTGGGTATTGAGTCAAAAATGCTTATACGCTCTGTTTCCACCCGCTGGAACTCGGTTGCTGATATGCTGAAGTGTGCACTCTATCTCAAGGATGTTCTTGATGAGTTGTGTCCTAAGAATGCCTGGAATCAAAGAGGTGGTCCACGACTACGACATTTTCACCTTGGTGAGAACGAATGGACAATCCTCACCCAACTTGAACCATTACTTGATGTAAGTGACCTATTCCTTGCCTGGTTTCCCACTAAGATGATTGTACAGCTCTTTAAATACGTTACTGAGCATATGTCAAAGTCCGCTGTTCCTCTTATTCATGAAGTTATCCCATGCATCAATGGACTATCGTGGGCTCTTGATGATACTCGAGACAACACAACTCTGCACCCTTCAGTGCGTGTGGCAGCAGCCAATGGACTTAAGGTCCTGAACAAGTATTATTTGAAGACCAATGATTCACATGTATACCGGATTGCAATGAGTTGCATTTTCCCTCTTGCTGAAGCAATGTGGCTTATGAAATTCTGGTTATGCATCCCTCATACAAGCTCCAATACTTCAAGGACCAAGATTGGGAACAAGAGTGGATTGAGACTGCGGTGCAGATTACTCGTAGGACTTGGAAAGAAGACTATCAACCTGTGCAGCCAACTAACGTACCTCCTGTCAGGCGAGCACCCAAGGTTTGTGTAATCCCTTCATTCTCATTCACCTTCTTATTCATTCACAGAATGGCCTTCGTGGCTGCTATTTCACACATTGGCCATCAGCCAACATGGAGAAAGATGCTTTTGAGAGCTACATTGCGCAGCCACTGATTCCAAATGTTGACAATCTGATTCTTTATTGGCAATCATGTCTTGAGACAGCTCCCCTAGCAGTGATGGCTCTGGACTATCTTTCAGCACCTGGTAAAACTTCATATTTTATTGTCGCCTTATATTGACTGCATTAAAAGCAACTTCAACTCATACAGAGCGGTCATTCTCAGCTGGAAGTGCAACCGTATCAAGGTTCCGTCATTCCCTTTCTGATCGTAGTGTCTGTGCAGCAACAGTCCTGGGAGCTTGGGTTGACCATGGCTTTGTTCCTGAGGATACAATTCTTGAAGAGATTAAGAAAAAACATGGTTGTTGGCATATAGAAGAACCTGTTGAATAGGTAGTAGATATAAATAACCTTGAAGCTCTGCAGATATGTGTGGATATGGGTAATTGTGGGTTACCAGGGATATTATAAAAAGCACTGATGGTACTCGTACTTATCCGGACCTGTAGGTGTTTCAGAGTTGAGAGACTCAGTATGGTAGGTATTCCCATGGATAGTCTGATGAATACCCACAAAAAACCTATATCCGTGCTATGCCTTATCCATCATGGTGAATACCTGCAATATGACGATGGAGACGACATATCAACTGAAAGAGACGGTAGTGATTCTACCATTCCATTCAGTATCGCAACTAGTATTGGAATGGGCAGCATACTGGGACAGATTCTGGGAACACATTATCCAACATCCGCACTAGAGCTTGCCAGTAATTGTAGGCTGATTTCTTGGATGTGTTGGTGTGTATATGAAAGTTGTCCAGAACATCAAAGGTGAAGCAGGTTTTGGGATGTGTTAAGGAGCCTGGAAAGAAGCCTTCGTCAAGCAACTGCTGCCAGTCGTCGCCCACATCTTTGCAGCAACACGAGAAGAGGAGGAGCTGATGAACACCATTGGTATGGCAGACAGTAAACCGCCAGCCAGTGGCAGTCTGGAGTCGGTTAGGACAGTGTTCCCATGGTGACCTAGGTATAAAGTCACATCAATCTCACAGAGAAGAACTCAGCAAAAATATAGGCCAGTCCACTCTTCAATTCAATGATATGGTTCATATAAGTGGGAAGCAATGATGCATTCACAACATTGAGGCAGTTGGCGACAACAGTCTTGGCACCAGAATGTTGCAAGTCTTCCAGAACTGCAAAAGCGACACTGTGAGTTAACATGAACATCTCCATGAGTATTCAAATAAGCCATCTGAATAGTGTCAATGTGTTCAATAAAAGGACGAAGGCGATCACTCATTCCCTGAGCAACTTTAGCCTGAGTGAAGCAAAACTAGAACTGGTACTAGCCTGTGATTTATTGGGTTTTGGTTCCGGAGGTTCAGTGGGTGACAAATCTGCAATGTCGCAAAGGGGAGCTTCAGCCATTTCCCTTGATTCTCCTACAATGTCATTAGTGGCAAAAGATGGCAGCAACCGAAGCTCTGTTAGCTCCTGTTCGTTTGAGTTGGGAGGGTGTTGGTAACTTTGGTAGCCTCATTCTTGGCCAATTCCACCTGGACGACCGTAATCAAACAAAATGTGTTTGTACCAAACATTGATTGATTCTATATATAGCTAACAAGACTGTAGGTTTGGTTAGTACATATGAAGAGAGGACCAAATATACACTCACAGGCTTTATGTTAATAGTTGGTGGTCATAGTCACATTAATAATAATAGTGGGATTATACAAAGTCGGTGGTGGAGGCGGTGGAGGCAACGAATGGGCAGAAAAGCAACGTTAGGGTGTTGCAATCCTTCACATCAGTCCAGCCAACATATAGCAAGGCTGAGGAATCGGTCTGCAAAGAAGAGAAAACACAGTAAGTAATTTAGTACGAGGTAGGTGGTTCAAATGCTTACCTGATGACGGGAAGCTGTTCAGTACAGCTAGGGACCTCGAGAGCACTTCTTGTAAATTCTCCTCAAGATCATGAGCACATTTAAACATGGGGTGGA
Source organism: Megacollybia marginata (assembly GCA_003313965.1). Classification (NCBI taxonomy): domain Eukaryota; kingdom Fungi; phylum Basidiomycota; class Agaricomycetes; order Agaricales; family Porotheleaceae; genus Megacollybia; species Megacollybia marginata. Next base: position 5,293 of record QLOY01005743.1, read on the forward strand.
TTGACGTTCAGAGAGTCCATGGCACAGCTGATGGAGGTTCGATACAAATTTGGCGGTGGAGGCGGTGATACGCCGGTTATGCGGCTAGGCCTACAAATCGACAAGAGCCTCTATCTAGGCTATCCTAGATGTCTGAGGATGGTTACAGGTTCGCTTAGAGTGTCTATAGTAGTGAGACTCGACAGTTGAACGCCCTCGGAGCTTCAAAACTCATTACTAGCTGTCGATCTTGGACTTAGCTGGCTATTGAGGATGGATTACTTAGAGACGAGTTCTAGTAGGTGACAAGTATGGTCAAGGAACCTAACTAGCTGATTTACTTGATCAGTTGAGGTCTATCTGTACGAGAAGTATTGACTGTTAGCTACGGAGTTTAATTACAAAGTCACGTGATGGCTCCTCGGAGAGAAAAGGAAGGAAGAGACTGCAGAGAGAGAGCGATAGACCCGGAAAAGCACCTGACTATGCATTGCATTTGTCAGCAGACCCTACCGCATGGTTGTCTTGCTAATGCAAGGCCCTCAGAATGGAAGGCATCAGACATAGGGGTTTTGGAGGACTTCCGACCATCCACCACAACACATGGACAATTGATAAGTCTTTCTAGACTCACCCAAAACCAGTGAAATGTGTTTCAACACACGCATAGCATATGGACAGGATCGGCCGCCTCTTCAAAAGTAGCAAATCTGAGGAGGTTGGCATTTCAAATAAAACACGATCAGTGGCGCAGCACATGGATACCCACTCGCGGTGTTGCCTTTCTATATCATTTCTCATCAGTTTTGACTTATCAGACTGAGTACACGCATGGCCATTGTAGTTTCATTTCATTTCGTCTATATTTATCATTTTTGTACAGTATATAAGACCCGAGGACCTAGTAGATCAGTAGAGAATTAATGCCCCTTGCCTACCCTTGGGTATTTGGCTCGGTGTAATACCATTTGTTTGTTTGATTGATCTCAAGTGTGAGATTAGTTGCTAAGTTTTGATCTTGAGATTCGGTCTTGAGAGTTTTGGTCTTGTGAACTCAGGAATACGGAACTTGTCTGGAATTGAACCTTGATTGGTTGGGATTGGAACCCATCAATTGAACATTGAACTAAGGTCTTGAAAGAACAGAACTTTGCAATAAGTCTTGCAAACCCAAGCAAACCACTTTGAAAGAAGTTTGATTTTGCGATCGAACTTTGCATGTTTCGAGACCAAGGGGCTTCTATTCTAAAGATAGACTCCAACTTGAAGCAATAAGACTCCAAGAAAGTCGTCCGCGGAGGCCTTCTCTTGTGACATCCTTTAAAAGAGCATTAACTCACACCCCCAGAATATAAAGAGAGACTAGTGCATCTAGTAGTTGTGTGTGTTTTGGTGTTGGTTGGTTGGTTTAGTTTAGCGGATCACTTCCGCTTGGCTTCCCCCGGACCTTTGTCATCCACTCGCTTCTAGCACCTGTCTCAGGTGTCGACAGCCCCGCTCCTGTGCAGACCCCGCCCTTGAGCGTTCCTATCAGCGGTGGAGGCAACGAATGGGCAGAAAAGCAATGTCAGGATGTTGCAAGCATCTTCTAAGGGATTTACGGTCAGAATCAGGTCGTAAGATAATTTATAGATTTTTGACTTACTACCAGAGAGACAATGTGGGGATAGCCTCACCTTACACTGCAGGGCTCCAGTTGCCTCAGCTTGATGTGTTTTGTATGCATCATTCAAGACGGCACTGACCAATGCAAAATCTAACAAGGATCATAGTTGGAACTAGACTGGCAGTACTCAGATGGAGTACCACTGTGACTTGTCACCACAGTGAAATGTCACCAGAAGGGGAATCTGATATCTTCTTATTGGCAGTTTTAGCAATGAAAAAAGAATAATGAAACTTTCGTGTTGAGGTCAAGAGGTAAGTACGAGGTACTTAAGTGACATGTGACATGTGACACTACAACCAAATGATAACAATGTATTGGTCAACGCGTCAAGCTTCAAGGTCAGTATTTTTTTTGAATTGATATTCACTTCTAAATACATTGCATAGTTCAATGGCTCTCATCCCTTTCCTAAACAAAACGATGTTTCACTGTGGTGACTAGTCGTTGTAGTCTCCATCTGAGTACTGCACCCTTCAGATTTACCGACTGAGATTCACGCTCGACTTTGGCTGATAGCAGCACAATGGCTCCACTATGACGTTGACTTGTGCAAGTTTTGGCCGATGAAGACATATAAACCAAGGTTGGTGTACTTTAACTTGTTCTAACTTGTTCAGCAATGGTTAACAAGCAAGTAGCTATCATCAGCGCCAATAAGGATATTACAAAAATCCTTGACCGCCTCTGCAAATGCGAGAAGATCAAGGTACCCACTTTTAAATGTCCCAAAGGACACAAATCAATAACACGAACCTATATTGGAGACCAAAGCAGTGTTGATGGCCCCCATGATGCTGGTTTTGAGAACTTGGGTTGGCGCTATGCAAAGGTACTTTTTCCTCCAAATAAACATGTATTCACCATCGCATTAGTGTATTGTTATGAACAGAATTTATTCATTAGTTTCTTTTTCTTTTTCTTTTCATTTCATTTCATTTTGTATTCATTTTCCATCTTATTTCCACTATATCTCGGCTTATTCCTATCTCCTATCTTCTATTTCCACATTGTCTCCATTTAGTCAGTCTTTCTCATCATTTCATATCTATATCTCTCTCTATCTCCATTAGTAGTACCTATCCATTGTCTTGGTTCTCTTATCTTTGAGGCTTACCTTTCTAGTTCCAGCTTCTTTTCATATATCATTCATGTTCCAGCCATTCCTATTGTCTTCTCTTATGCTCCGTCCATATCTATTAGTCAGGATGCTTATCTATAGCTGTGTATATAAGTAGGGGTACTATTGATGTATTCCCTTAGTCTTGATATTAGTCTTTTCTCCCACTTCTACCACTCAGAGTGACCTCTAAGTGCAAGATCTCTTCAGTTATCGTCCTGGAGGTGTGCTAGGTTCATGATGGAGTCCCCAAAGGCAGCAGGTTATATTATGTAAGATGTGGTTCTAGTGGATGCCTGACATGCATTGACGGAGATTGTTTTACATTTCTGTGTGATCCTTTGGCTGAATGTACCCTCAGAAACAACCAATCCCTCTGTCGTGCTCTTCACAAGCACCAGGAGCTTCATGAGCTGCCGGATCAGCGCTTAGGGCCCAGAACATCTCGCCAAACAGCATCAAGCCCTCCTCCTCAAGCGAGCAACAGTGATACCTCTGTACATACACATGTGTCGAGGTCCAGTCCTGTTCCTCAGTCCCTAGACAATGATATTGAATTCTTGAATCATGTAACTGTTGTTGTGTGGCTCAAGGTTTGCACTGATATTTTCTGCACTATGCCAATTGACTATTCTTAGGGTGCTACGAATCCATGTATCGTTCAAGTAGGATCTCCCAGCATTTTCAAATTATGCATTTCTGCATCCCTGAAATATGGTGACAGTACTACGGTTGGCAGTGGTGATATCAAATTGCCAGCTTGCCCTGAAGCGGACTGATGATTTGAGAAGTTTGCTATGTTAGCTCTTAATGGTAAGATCTTAAGACTACATAAGTGTACCATGGATTCTAAAGGCTTTACAGCTCAACAGAACAAACGACAAGGCCAGGAGATAGCTACCCCTGAAGTCTCGACTAACCACACCAGCACTGCTTTGGCAGATCACCACTCTATTCCTAATACCAACGAATCTACCCAATAAAAAGTTGCGCACCAACATCCTGAAGATCAAGAGCTTCAAATCTATCAGGAAACACTTCAAGATGATGGGCAGCAGCATGGAGATGGCAGTGACTTTGGTGATTCAATCCCTGTGGAAGATGACTGCACCATTGAACCGAACAATGAAGAACTCACAGCAAGTGAAGATGCTCCTGGTCATCTGAATACAGAAGTCAAAGCCGGTGGCAAATCCAAGTCTTTTCTATTCATTCTCAGCTGACACACCTTCCAGGCATAGTAAGAAGACTTCAGCGACCAAGCAAATGAAGCAACAAGCTCAGAGCGGGAGGAAGCGGAAAGCAAATATGGAGGAGAATGAGAACTACAGCAAAAAGCAATCGAAAGTCACTAAGAAGGCTTCGGAAAAAACTGGGAGGCGGTGAGTAGGCCTTATGTTAGCTTCCATGAGCTAAGGAGTGAACGCAAGTTGAAAAGAGTTGATTACAAGGCTATAGGAGATGGCAGATAAATTGAGTGTGATATACACTTTTGAAAGGATTGTCAGTAGGATACATTTGGATAGGATAGGATATGTTCAGATAGGATACAATAGGATATGTTCAGATAGGATAGGATATGCCCAGATAGGATTGAATTCTCAAGGTGAATCCTAACTGGTGATAGGATAGGATAGGATAGGATCAGATAAAATACAACATGGATCTTATATTATCCTATCTTTATCCTATCCTATCCTATGTCTGCACAATTTTCAAGATAGGATTGAACCCATCATATGCGGTTACTGACACTATTTATTGTAATCCAGAACATTACCAGTGTCTCCCAGGCCCATACACTGCACTCAATATAGACAATATGATACATTATAGCAAAATCAACTATACAACCCACCAAGGCAAGATGGGTAGTCAACTAAAGTTATCAAAAAACCTAAGATCCCACCATCCCCTCCAGAGGCTCAACCCCAGTGAGAATCTTATCACGGTTTGCCAGCTTTTGCTGACTCCTGCCAACACACCTTAGATGGGCTGGCAGGAGTTGGAAAAAGCTGGCCTATGATGGATACTTGGACTAATTGCCAACAGTATCCGTCACTAGCCATCGTTTGCCAACACATATACTAGGCATTATATATACCCCTTCGTTTTCGATACTAGTATTGAATCAAACAATAATATTGCTTCTACCAATACACTTTGTACTCTACTGTGCTCCCTGTCCCCTCCTCATAAGTCTGATGAGCACCAAACTCCACTTCTCAATTCGGCATTTCCAGACAACGGTTAGAAGATAATTGATGAGATAAGGTTGGCATACATTCCACAGATGATTTCGTTTGGTCCATTTGGTACATTGGACCTGCTTTAAGACTGAGATGAGGGTGCAGCAGAAGAAGTCGAGGTACTCAACTCATAACTGAAGAGGGTTGGGCAGCAGAGGACAAACACAGGAAGGGAGAACATTATCAATCATCGCATCATCTTTGCAGGTAGAAGGAAACTTACTACCAGAAAACCTGTCATTGCCGTCATCATTTGCGTTGTTTGCATTGTTGCCATCATCTGCCATCATTGTTGTCCTCATTTGCGTTGTTGTTGTTGTTGTCATTGTTGTTGTTGCCATTGCCGTTGCTGTTACTGTTGTCGTCGTTCGCGTTTGCATCGTTTGCATTTGCGTTGTGCATCAGAATGGGGAGGAGGAGATGGTAGTATGAGTTAAAGAAACAAAGTAGTCACATGACAACAGTCAAAAAAAATTTAGTAAGTACAAGTCTACAAGATCATATCAAGGTCTATGTATTCATTCTGTGTTAGATACAAGAGTATTATATACTTATACAGCATATACTAACTAGAGCTGGCTTGTGGCTGACCAGTGTTGGCCAAAGCCGGCAAACCATGATAAGATTTTCACTGGGGCTCAACAGCTGAGAATTTAACTCTATCTTTCCATGTACCCATCAGTTTGTAAAGCAGCTGTAATCTTTCATCACAGACATCCACATCATTGCTGATGACTCCTGAATCCGCCTTGGCTTTGCTAACTCTGAAGATTGATTCTTGTTCATTGCCCACTGCTGCCAGGATTTCTGTCAACCACTCCTATGGGTTGGATCCTGGGCTAATACTTGGGTCAGGAGTAACACAGAAAAGAAAGCAGACAGAAAAGGCTGCTATGGGTGGTAGCATAGATAGCAATGAGAAGGTAGGAGTTGTCTGTCAGAAACAAAGTAGATGATAGACAATAGGACTTGTGTAGAATTTTCTGTATCCTGGCTGCTCTGGCAACAAATTATATAAAGGTTGCTTTAAATAAATGTGTGACAGTACTGAAAAGAGTAATCCTACAGCAAATGGTCCAATCCTACATGATACATCTAATCCTACACAAAAATCATCAATCCCACAGCAGCCATAAAAGATAATCCCACAATCCTATGCAATTAGTCTAGACTCATTCAGACAGCAGGTTAGCGCTTTGAGATCATGTGACTGCACCAGGTTTTGAATGACTTTCACGCAGAATTTGCCAACAATATACTTGAAGTCCAATCCTATATATCTTGACTAGCTGGTTAACTGTTTCAATTGAGTCCATCAGGCTGATGGGACCCCAGACACTCCCTTGCACATGTGTCATGGTTAAGTGCCTGTATACCACCTGCTGGTCCTGTCTTTGTTTCTTGTATCTGTTTCTGGGTTCCAAATCATATAATGTATTAAGTTAAATAATTACAAGTCCAGCTTGCTGTTTTACCAAGGCAGCTTGAGTGTTAAGCACCCATTAAGTGCCCAATCAAAATTGATGGTTCCACCAATTATTGTCCAAGTCCTGCTTATATCACTATGGACCCAGTGCCAGGTATTGATGGGAATATTAATCTGGCCTGTATGTGTGGTACCAATTTGATGGCCTGGCCACATGGTATGTAATGATGGTATTGATGTACCCACTGTAGGTGCCACTCCACAGGCATTAATTGTACTAATGGTACCAGATGGACTGGTAGAAAGTGTATCAAAAATCTACTACAGTGGGGTTGCCAATTACTGTATCATTTCAATCAAGTGTTCAGTAAAGTATAGACAACTCAATTTAGTAGAGAATTAACAGCCTTGGCACTATCTGTGAACAATAGTAAACAGCCTTGGCACTGTTGCAAAGGCCCTCATCACTGTTTGTTTCCTGAGGAGACAAACAGTGAGCATAATACTTTTAATTAAAAAGGGCAGCAAGGAGAATTGAACCCATGCTGGTGTAATTCAAAGTCAGCCAACTTACCAGCTACACTACAAGACCATACATATTTTAAGATAAATAGGGCCATGTCATGACTTCTTCATTTCAATTATGGATTTCTGATGTAGGGAACATAGATGCTTGTAAGGTTTGTAGAGTTTAATTTTACACAAATTTGACCTAGGACCCTAGGGACTCATGTTGCCACCAAAGGTTGGCCATTTCAGCACCTGGTTACTAAAATTTCCCTTTGTTCTTGAGTCAAAATGCATTATTAAAACTCCCTTTGTTCTTCAGTTAAAATGTATTACCAAAATCTCCCTTTGTTCTACATATTACTAAAATCCCCTTTGTTCTTGAAGTAAAATGTATTACTACAATCTCTCTTTGTTCTTGAGTTGAAATGCATTACTTTGTTCTGAAGGGGCCAGAATTCTGGCTGAAATCCTTTGTTTTGACTGAGTTAATTTTCACACAAAAGCCCTGATTTGGTCCACCTTTTGTCTATGATTTATATAGTTAATTTTGTATGGAGTGTTAATTCAAATTAATATAGGATACTTTTGTAAACATTTTGGTTTGCTTGATAGTCAATGAACCAGGGCTGTGTAATGTACAGCTGGTTCCGAAATTGGTTAGGATCACATCATGTGCATAAAATATCAGACACTTACTGTGGACAAGAGCATCTATATGTGTCAGAGTGCATTTTGCATCAACTGTTATTACACAGTGCTTTTAATAATGATATACAGTTTTTGATAGCAACTTATCAAATTCTCCCTTATTCATTGTAGCAGAAATTCCTCAGTTTATTTATGTCTCCATGATCACTTAAGTAACAGCACTGTTGTCACTACTTGCTTGCAAGGGGTGTCCAGACTGGCATTCCGAGACTGCAGGTAGAGAGGGAGGGTCAGCCACCAGGCTGGAAAATTTTTTGTCAACCCACCTTCAAGATGGAATTTTAGCTGGAAGAAGCCAATTTCATGCATCAATGCAGCATTATGGAATGGGCTGTGATAATACTGCCTGTTAGTTTAGATTGGGCCAGGTCTCAGCTGTGTGACTGCCTATGATGTCATACTCTTCTCTAACAGCCAAGGCCACATTTATAGCTGTTATACAGCCCTAAATAGTCTACTAGTAAGCTTTGTTGTATAGAAATTGATAGAACGACTCATCCAGAAAGATGATTCTATTTTTGGTAAGGAAGAACCCTTTTTAGGCAGGTACAGTCACGTGAAGGGAGGGTCACCAGCAAGGGTCTTAAATTTTTATACAACTCCTGGTAGGTTATTGACTTTCTGGACACCCCTTGCTTGCT
>QLOY01005746.1:0-16067 GCA_003313965.1 Megacollybia marginata
GTTCCATGTATTTACCAATCAAAGGATGTATCTTCCTATGAAGTCCTTGGCTGCCCTTCAAGCCTTGTACAAAACTCAGTTATCGGACTCAACTCATATTATGGAGCTGTGCTGCATTAAATGTGAACAAACTGATGTCACTATGCAATCTCAAGTCGACCCTTGTAGATGAATCATAACAGTCTAGGCAATGGCTGTCTGTTTCCATTGTACTCATGTGGCTAAATTCTAGCAACACGCAAATTGGTAAAAAAAACTCGACTCCAACTGCTTCAGACTATGTCTCAAACTCCTGTCAAAGCCAAGTCAAAGCCGCAGTATCGCGATTAAAAATTGAGAGCTGAAACAGAAGGAGAAGATACCATCAAACACATAAGAAAGCCCAGTTGTCTTTCCATACTGTAAACGAACTATTTACTAAGGATCGGCAGCACTGTTGAGCCTGAAGGAGCTCGGCGGCCACGAAGGTTTGGTTTTCCTGATCCAGCTGAAACAGAAACTTTGTCGATGATACCAAAGTGGACTCGGAACTCAAACGGATTGGAGGTTCTCAGTCGTAGCTGTCTGGGTCAGATCGCTCGTTTATCAAGTGGCTTCGTGATCTTCCACTTCAAAGTCGGATCTTTCAGAAACTTGACGTTCCATTCCAAAACACATTGTGTCTGCTCACAAAGGATCGTGCAAAGATGATCCACAGTTGAAAACAATCTCATTGTCGGTAGTGATCGGTTGAATAATGAACAGAGCATCACAACCAGAAACAAGTGCGGCCTTAATGACAGGGATCTGGGAATCTCAACGTTTGAAGGAATCGTAGTCCGAAACCTGCGTAGAGGGCAATCGCATATATGATTTGCATTTGAGACTTCATTCGAGCACAGTTGAAGGTACCCATGACTCCACTTAATTCATAATTGAGCTTGAGTCTATAGCTGAGGGTCGAAAAAGCTTATGGTTCCAAGCACTGACAAAACCTTGTTCGAGTCCGTACATCGATTTAAACATATCGCATATGTCACTTCCTTTAAAGTCCGCTGACTAATTCTACGCAATCTGTGCCAGTGGCCGTGACCGTGGCAGCAGCAGCAGGACAAGCGTCCGCCGAGCTACTGACACTGGTAAAAAGTGTTCCATCGGCCTGAAAATAATATGAGCATGTAGGTCATCAGCAATGAGTAGCTTCAACTTGCCTGAAAGACACAAAACGTTCCGTCCTCATAACTACAACATGAATTTAGTCTCACATAGAAGTGAGTCAATTGCTTATACGCACAGGCAGAGCGTAGGGGTGTCTGGCAAAATAGGACCTGCCTGGGTGACCAGGGCAGATTCATCTGCGTCAGCAGCCGGGCACTCTGCTACGCAGGTGCCCTGGGCGGAGACAGAGCCCAACATGAAGAGGATGAAGGAGAAGCTTCTGAAAACTTGCGAGAGACGCATTGTAGACTGATGGATATCTGTCCATCTGGAGAGGGTTTTTATACGTTCACGGGCTTTACAGTCAATCCTATGTTTTTCCACTTGAACGTGTGATGATGTGATCGCATTCAACCTGGTAAGGACAAATGTGCCTTGCAATTCAGTCTTTCAGAGACGGATTAACGATGATCAGAAACTGTGACACGGGATGTCGTTAACAATGGCACTCTAAGACCATTATGCCGTAGCTGAAAAGCATCTTCAAGTGACACTGTCTGAACGGGCTTCGAGCCCACGTTCAAGCTTTCAAGTTGTGAGGACAAGCGCAACGTCATTAACTCGTCATTTGTACATGTAGACCCTCCTTTTGCTATTTTGGTTCCTCGCCAGACTTGAAAAAGAATCCTAGTTTGTGATATCGATCATCTCTAGACCTGAGGAAGCTGATGGCGCACTGACAAATTGACATGTCCTTATGGCTTTCCGGAGACCATTCCTCGACACTTGAGTTAATTTCAACAACGCACTCTTCCTATAACATTTTGTGCGCGATGTCTCTGAGAATAGTGACAACTTTCTTACTTTTCGGGAGTTGATTGGATACTCAGTTCAAACCACGATTGAGAAAGATAGATATCGGAGACTTCTTTAAGGATCTAATTCTGCCTTCCATTCCACGTTCCGTTGTTAAATCAATTTTTGAAAACAAATCAAAGTTTTCACGTCGTTTCATGCTCCAATATTGCTATCACCATTAGCGATATGATCCTTTTCAGCATTCCTGGACTTCGAGCTCCATGCGGAAGGCACAGCAATATAAGTAGTAGTAGATGGAAACTTTGGCAAGTGAAAGCGTGCGAAGTTGAATGGGAATAGACAACTAAAGCATAGGGTTCCATGTTGAGTGTCCAATGAGTGCCGTTATTTCATTATCGTGGGTATTCTTTGGTCTCGGTCTTTCCTTCTCAGCCATCTCCTTACCTGTTAGGACCCAGCTAGCTTGTATGCACAAATTTTGTAGTAATTCCGACTCTGCTCCTGCCCCATCGGGAATGGACTCCACAATAGAGATCGCACGCTTGCGATTGCCACATGTAATAGTGAGGTTGTGGTAGCTCGAAAACTTATACTAGCGCCTCCAGCCCACCGGTTCTATTGCATGTAAGTACTATTAAAACAAGTGGTAAAATTTTTCATGAGTTCTGTAGACAAGTTCACTGTAGCAATGACATCTTACGAGTAACGGAGGAAACTAACCGAAAGGACCATACAGACTTCATTTGCAACCACTTTATGATGAATGGGGTAAGTGCAACGATGCCAATCGCAGACACATGGTGACCTGGGCCATTTTCGTACTTACTGTCACCCGTTCGAGTGTCGCATGGTCAAACGGAACGGAACGATACAGGTGACTTTGATGGGTATGTTACTTGACTGTGGGAACCCTGAAGATACACCAGCAATGACTTCAAGTTGAATATGTTTCATCTAACCTTTCGAAGACGTCGAAAATGAGGTTTATGACAGCCACTCACTGGCAGCAATGTCACATTTTGCACGGTACCTGTCATTTTCACCGTCTAGTATTTCCGGATTATCCTCAAGCGAGACATGCCGCGCTGCCGACTGGTACCGCCGGCAGCTTTTGATTGATCGCAGTAATATACTCCGCCTATGCAAGCCGGCAAAGTCCATCGGACTTCTTCGGACTTTCCAATGAAGGTCGCTGTACTTCGCTGAGGTACACTGAAGGACGCCGACGTCCTCTGGACTTCGGCAGTTAGGTTAGGTTAGGTTAGGTTAGGTGGTTAGGGTGGTTAGGATGCCGTGAAGCGGCGGTTAGCAGGTTAGGGTTGGTTAGAGTTGGGTCAGTATATTATATTTGAGGCCGCGAATGCGGCCGACTACAATTTGAATTAATTGAACTGCAGTGGAGTTCACTAGACTTCAACAGAGTTCGACAAACTACAGTGAACTCCAATCTGAATCTTTGCCAGGCCTCTACTCTCAAATTCAACAAAAATCTATAGAAAAAGTTCCGGACTCTGCTGGAGTACAGTGTAGTACACCAGACTCCATTGTATGCCCATTCATATAAATCAATGCTTTCTATGGTCCTACATAGTACAGTGACATACAACATAGTATGGTGACCCTCATTGTAGTGTGACGTACGCTGGTGTACAGCAATGTACACCGAAGTACGCCGCCGAACTTGCTGGGGCGGGGTATATAACTCATTGATCGAATTGACGTGAGAGCGAGTACCGCCGTCCTTTGGGAGTCTTCAAGCTTCAAGCTTCAATCCTGTCCGAGGAGTTTGAATTATTCAGGCTCTCGCCACGTTGACAGTCTGCTCCACTCCTCACGGCATTTCGCAGTCCGTTTTGCTTGACATGATGGCTATGGTTCAAGCTTCTTCAAGTTGTTTTGCACGATGGATCAGAAGTTCAGCACTTCGAATGCCATCACAATCGACACTGGTATGTGATGTTTCGTCCCACTCCACTGCGGCATTGGTCGCACCGAGGCTTATAACCTTCTTTGAACCGTTCTGGGATATTCCACGGACGGTGAACTCGACTCGGAAGTAATATCAGAGCGCTGTGGAGATGTGAATGCCATCCAATCTCAACGAGGCCGCCCTGTATTCTCATCTTGGTAAGTAAAGAAACTCACGAAGGGATTGCATGGAGCATATACATATATTCCGTGCCGATCGGCGGATCGGGGGCATCGGGAATCCGATCAATTTGATTGGAGTATGCAGTCTTGAATAGAGGGCCATCGCCTTGGATGGTAATCCAGATAACTAACTCGACTAAGAAGAAGATACTAGTAGCCACAACATTGAAGAGAAGGTAGCGGATAAGGGATAGGGGGTGGGAGAGCCAAGGAGTGACTGAGTGTAGTATATTTGAAGTTTCAATTTGAAGGCTTCCGAGAATTGCTCGGCAGAAAATTCAAGTTGATAGATTCTCGTATAGTACATACTTGTCACTTACTATTGAAGCTTAGAATCTAGATGCACAGTGAGATAGTCCCTGACATTGGTTTACCTCACTGTGACATTGACAATGCGTGACTGTCCCACGTGGGCAAAAACATCGCCCAATCACAAGCCGTACCACCATAACATCGACAAGATCCGAAGAGATTCGAAGAGGCCAGATTAAGGAGGCTCAAGGACTATCAGCCATACGAATGCTTACCATTCTGGCGCTCTACATAGAACTCGGAGGCCCGTATAGACGAGCAAGTGAACGAATTGGTAGGAGCTGGTTCTAGCTCAGACAATGCTATGTTGAGGTAACTTTGCCTGATCTCTGGCGGACATATTAACTTTTTTGAAGACCAGAATGTTATTGCCACTGCTACGAAAGCAATCAAACAGGCCAAGGAACCGTCTGGACTCTGAAACGGACAAAGGCCGCGGTGCTCCCTTAGCTCCGTCTGCGAAAGACCTAAATCTATGTTACACCACACAAGACCATGGCGCTAACTGCCAGAATGACACGAAGGTATGTTCAATAAATCTGTCTCATGCCGACACCTACTGTATCTCTAGAAAACAGGACATCATGCGGAAATCTGAGCCTGTAACGGGCAGAAAGCAACGACTTCCAAGCCATCGTCTTCCTCGACATTTTGACGGCCAAGACCCTCTCCTCCTCGTGAACTATAAGACGAGAATCCTGAGGTGTCCGTCCGTCTTTCTCGTGAATCGGCTCGAGCCCTGTAGCCCATCTGTCGCAAAAAGGAGATGATGGGAAGCGAGACACCTAGCGCTGTATGGTGGGGACGATGAATATGGGGATATGTACAACCGCAGGGAGGTTGAGGATGCTCACCGAGGCAGAGATAGGCGGGGCAGGCGAAGGGAGAGCATTTATCATCACAGACGGTGGTGACCGTTGCTGTGCTTCCTATATCTTATATTCTCCGTGTTGTGTAGGTGTACAACTGTTTTTAATAAAGCGGTCTTTGACAATAATATTGATATGATACACACCAATAGTCCGCTACTACGGTAGGTGCTATCTCCCTTCTTTCGTAGCTTAGACATTCTGACTTCAAACGTAGGCCTGCACACATTGATGATTGCAGATTAGTTAGCTAGATCTCTCAACAGAGGTATCTCTGCAGCGTTGGGAGGACACCACAACCACCGAGACTAAAGGGAAGACGACAATTCAATACAGATACATAGGGAGAAATAAAACTCACGTGGGAAGAGGCCATGAGGAGAAGAATGTATAACGACCGGTCTCAGCACAGACCTCGGAAGTTTCTCCAGCCTGAGATCGAACATTTCCCTTATCGGCAACCCCAAAGGCGTAAACGAACATGTTTCAGTGATTCGATTTGATCGAGATGGTGCGGGCAGATGGAACCCTAATAACGCCTGAAAGATGGGGAATTTTGGTAGAGCGCCTCCTAAGGCGAAAGAATAGACACTCACCTGGTGCATGTGGAGGATACTTGGCGCAGGCCAGCGCTGCGGTCACAGAAAACGATCAGCTAGGCTGGAACGTCCGCGTGTTTCAATACCCCCAAAGCGGGCTGATCAGAAGCTACAGCCGCGAAGTGATTCCTGTAATCCACCGGCGTATCAGCGACATAACGAAACAGAGATCGGGGACAATTTTCATAGTATCCTCCTGCTCAATCCCGGCGCCAAGACATGAATAAGCAACAAAAAACAAAACAGATCCCGTATGAAAGAGCTACCACTTTGTCTGCATCTGATACCTTGTTAAGCAGTGCACGCTTCGAGCTCAGTAGCAGCTACTGCAGGGGTCGTCCAAGATCATAAGAGAGCTTTCTGTCAGGAGATGAGGTGTAGCAATGGACAAGATCGAGAAGAACAACGTACACATATTCCATGCGTTGCCCGGTCTTTTCGTTGGAAATCAGAGCTGGAGCTCGGATTGATGGACAAACCAACCTTGGAGACTGACTCTGATGAGATCATGATTCATCGGCAGAATTTGGGATAGATATTTACGCTTCCCAGCATCGAATCCTTAGAAACTTGAACGCTGATGAAAGATAACGCAACATGAATACTGTGCAGGCTTCGCGCACAGCCGGGGCTTGCTTCTGATAGGATACCCTATGTTCTAGTATTCTGAAGTGCCTCAATCCGTCCCATTGAGTAGACTGGGTTTTCTAAATGTAGCGATTCAGCTGACTCGCAACCAAAGCCACCAACGTACGATATGGAGCTCATCGTCCCCGTATGGCCACCTCGCCCCTAAGCTTCATGCATATTGCTGTAATTTGCCTACCAGACAGCGGCTAGAATCGCATTACATCAAGAATGAATCGGCGCCCGGTGATACCTACCATGTTAGGAAGATTCCTTTGATGAGATTTCTCCGCAGAAGCGTTCTCAAGCGTGATGTAACCCAACAGTTCAGCAGAGCGCTCTTCATACACCGTGTCAGGACAGAATTCCGCCTAGGAAGAGAATTGGTACGGAATTTCTTCTGCTGTTTATCCTTTGAATTCTGAAAAGAGAGCAATTTGTCGAATATGCCACTGTATGACGCTGATTGGTAGGATTCTCGTCACGATGAGCCCAAAAAAATATTCTGTAGTCATTTCATGGTTGAGGATGAGGCAATGACAGAGCAATGACGTTGACGACAATCATCTGACAAGGATGCAAGGGTGCTATTGAGCGGCAAAACGGATGAACCACGAGAAGGAGGCGTCGGGAGAGAAGGTGCGGTTATTTTAGTTATCGTTCATGGGGAACGACCTCGGTGTTATTGACATGAGGTCCAGCCAATGTACATGGAGGTGAACGTTGACCCTGCGGCAGCGAACATCGGACCGCCGGACCAGCGCAAACTCCCGGACCTCCATAGATTGTAGAAACGAATGCATCGGAAGCATTGCTCAGCTGATCCGCGTCGAAAGCGTTCTGCAGACGACGGCAGTACCTCTCGATGTAGCGCTAAGGCGTCATGCCGCTGCCATGTCATTGCCAATCTTCGCGGGAAGCACCTCGTCAACTATGTCGATGTGTCCGGTTTACAATTTCACCTTGATATTTACAGTCTGAAACCAAACAATCACGCCACGTTGTGATTCTGAGCGGTCCTATTCATAACCGAAGTGAATGCGTTAGACTGAAAGGCACTTGATTCTATCCAAAACTTGAGACTGGATGAATATGCGCATACAATCAGAAAGTTAGTCGAAAAAGCTGGTTTGACAACACTTCAGTATTGACAGAGCGGAGCATCACCCTATGGTTTTGATGAGTCTACGCCGTAGAGGGGGCTGGAACTGAATGCTTTCCCGCACGGAAATGGAGACGTGCTGTCTTAACGCACAAAGACGCAGGCGAAGGCCCGTATCAGTACGTGCTCAGGGGAATGCACAGCTTGTCCATCTCGTAACGGAACAGTGAGTAGAGATTGAGCAGCATTGATTAGTATTGATTACCTGGTGATGTTAAGCAAAGCAAACCGCTTCTCAGGAACCGCATTATTCTCGTTTTCGATTGCGTTTCACTCTCTTTTCTTTGATTTTCGCACTCTTCTCCGCCACTATTGCTGCATTTTTCTGTTTCTAACGGAACCACGTCATCTCCGAACAGTTTCATTTATGATGGGAGCGCGTACCAGTCAGGGTGCCTTGGACTGACAGGTAAGATTTCATTCTGTGTTTGGTTGATTCAGATTGACTTGTGTCTAGCACCCAGAGACTAGTAAGTGTTTCTTCTCAGACTTATTTGGCTTCTTGTTTGTCGGCTATGGTCGTAGCATGTGCGAGGGTTTCCTGCCAATATTGCGACAAGGATTGGACCAAAATTAGGACATACTTGATGTGAGAAATGTCTTTAGCTTCCTTCCCTTCCGCTGTGGGTCCATGGTTAAGGAGCGAAGTAATAAGCAATGTGCACGTGGCTCATGTTGTCAGGTGTTTGCTCTCGTTTGCACACGAGGCGACTCAGTTCGTATCTCGGTTGTGCACAGTGTGCGTCCCGGGGACCACAGCCGTTTCCAGAGTTTTGTTGAGCTACCGTCTAAGTCATTCATGCCGCCTCAGGCTCTGTACCAGGCGGACACTATACGTATCAAATAATTTAAATCTATTCCGCTCGTCAGGGGCATACAGCCGATCCGTTAATCATTGGCTATGTTCACATCGATGATCCCCCTTCATAGTGATTTCTGCGTTTGAAGTCACTATAGCCACAACAATCCTGTATAAAAGCCGAGTCATTTTCATTTGTTTCGCTCATTCGCTCTCAACAAATCACATCGAACCCTCCCAGCTCATAGACCTTTGATCACCGAAATGTGTCGCTTGAGACAGTGAGTCGGCTTCATTTTCGCTAAATCTTTCTGACAACCCTCAGAGTCCGAAACGTCTATCTCCGTTGTGGCCACGCAGAGAACCTGGTACGTTGAAATGTCTGTATATGATAGTCCCACTAACTTGGAATCCGCGTTTTCAGCCTGACCAAATGGTATTTGTAACTAGCGCATCATGAACTTTGTATAATCTCATCCATGCAGATCATCTGCAACAAACAAAACTGCAAATTCTCTCCGGCACATCCCCCCGATTGCGTTCCTCCCAGTTGCACAAGGACTTGTCTTCAACAGTGCGTAGAGAAAACTAACATGTGCCTTACTGACATCATCCTCTCTCCTCTTCTTACCCTACCATATTGACATGTCAATTTGTTGATCGACGCATCAGGCGCCAATATCCTGAGCAATACTGTGCGGATCTCTACTGTTTCTTCGATGGATCCGTACTGATCATGAATTCTAGCTCCGAACATAGACGGATATTGTTCTTACTGCACTCGCCAGAACCAGAATCAGCAGAATCGCCACTATTAGATTAATCATAGATTCATGCAACACAATATTTATTTCACAAGATGATATGTCAATAGATACTTAGACACCAAGCCATGTATTTATTAAATTATCTATCTGTCAACCTGGTGTTGACTCCATCTAAGATACACCCACCGACTCCGGTTGACAGTGCTTCAATTCTTGACATTGATTGATAATGGATGTATTAGGCTAAGCACCTCCAAATGTAGCTGTGTCATTCTCTACCAGACACTCATATCAAGTCAATGTTTCAACAATTATGGCTTCTTGACAGAGCCTATCGCTCTGAACGAAGCATTTGACAACCATTGAATTGGAGTGTCATATCACACAATCTGGCAGAATATAAAGTTGGAGACTGAATAGAGACCAACAAATTGCTCGCCATAACAGTTAAGTAGACGATCGCAGTTACTTCTTCAGCTTGGCTTGATGAGATGTTATCTACAATCGAAGTTAAGCAGAGTCTTGTACAACCAACTTCCATTGTCTGATTGTATACACATGCTACCACAGGCCTGAAACTGCATGCCTGCCATTAAAATTTCCTTTGTAGTCATAGTCTCAGTTGTCATTGCCTTTGCAATGTAAATAGGTTTGATTCAGGTATCAGGTCAAGTTGATTGTAGTGGCTCATACCTGCCCCCTTGCAGATTTTTTATTTTGTTTTGTTGCAAGCCAACATTATCAACTTGTGATCATTGCAGGCAAGTGTGTTTCTTCAATACAATGGTTGGTCCCATTCTATTATTTTATGTAGCAGCAAATCTGGTTTTTTTGCCCTCAGACTCAAATTCACTCATCATGGACTTCATCACATCAGAGTACAAAGCTTGAAATCCTGCTGGATTAGTCAACCTTCCAGTCCTGTCAGTGACAACAGACTACTCCACAGATATATGTATCCATCTGATTTGGTTTTTTGTGCCAGTGACCATGATATCAATGAGGAAAAGATCTCTCCACCACTACTCACTAACTTTGCACTTGATCTCTAGGTGACATATGAAAAATCAGTCTTGATATTAGCAGTGATGTGGAATAGCTTATTTGGGGACACAAAATCCTTAACTGTGAATTTACTTAACCGAAGTGGATATTCTGTGATGCTACTTAGCTGCAAGTATTGAGTTCCTCAGATAGGCTCAAACCCTCTCAATATCCCCAGTAAGTTTACTTGATATTCTTGAGCTATTACCCCTCTTGACATCTCTAATTCTTCACTATGGCTCACATGAAAGCTATCAAATTTCTGCAGAATCTTAAATTTGGTGGTGGAACTAGTACACCATAGCTGGCTGACCTCAATAGTCATCTGCCAACCAGATCCTCTGGTGAAGTGGGAGCAGATAGCAGGATAGTGTCTATTCCCATTGTTGTTTTCTGTATGTTTTCTGCTGCCATTTGCAATTCAGCAGCATTTAAATCATTGTATTTGATAGAAACCCAAGGAAAAGGTTTGCAAATAGATGTTTTGTCAATGATTTGTTGTTAAATATATTTTCTTAGTTTTGTCACTACAGTAAACTACGGGTTTTTCTCTGGGTCTCATTAGCCATCCATTCGCATTGAGGTCTTGGATGAATCATCAAACCTGGTTTGTAGTCACACGTGGCGTAGCACTACGGCAAATAGGATAACAACTGAGACACCACACAAGCACCTTATGACTCGAGAGTCGAATGTGTGTCGGCTTGGCGACTCGAACTCTGAGTCTCAACGACACGAGCAAAAAAAAGCTTAGAGGCAGAGAACAGCATATGGCATAAACAACTCCACCACATGACCATATAGAATACTACCTCGTGGTCGACTTTCCACAAACCTTGGCCTCGCATATAATTTGATGAATAATGACCGTTTCTCTTGGGTCACGAAGTAGCTACAGGTTCCTTCAAACCAAGCCTTGAGCAAAAACAAATACATTAGTGACTGGACACATGCCACACTGAGTCATCTCAAGGGAGTTATTCAACGCTTGCAAAAGCTGACACCAAAGGTAACTCAAGCACTTATGAAAAGTTATGGCTCGAGTCGAATGTGGTTGGCTAGCCGGCGACTCGAACCTTAGCTTCACCAACCAAAAGTGGTGGTATGTGTCATTAAGTGACACAGAACATGAACCGGATTGTTGCCGCGATTCGGCAACGGCATATCAGGCGGGCAGAGCTGCCGAATCGTGAACTCGCGTGCAAATAAGAGCAAACACTTGAAGTCGCACTTGTAATTTACTAACTAATTTTGGTTCAATTCTTGTCTCAATATCGGCAGCACTTGCTACGATAGCCGACAATCAAGAAGCTAAATCTGACGAAAATCCGATGAATATGTTCCAAAAGCGAATCGGGTCAAGTACTCCTTTAAAGTTCTCGATGCGCATTTGCGGGGTTCAGCTGTGAGTGCTGTTTCGGCTTCGGAGGGTCTGAATGAGAATGAGGAGGGACGAGGGGGTCTCCTCTCTTGATGACGGCGGCAGCGGCAGCGGCTGAAGGTTCAAGGGCAAGGGAAGAAGGATGTTATGACGAAGACGATGAATTCCAGGTCTCTACTGTGCATGCAAACTCCAACTTGTTTGATGTGGCATATAGTACAATCATATTAAGATAATACAGCCGAATCCGGGGTGTCAAAATAAACTATGGATCCTGTCTGGATTTACTTTTGAATCCTTGTATCTGAACTCACATCCAATTCTGAATGGCAGCATGTGCATTTTGAACTCCAAAAGCGATGATACCGCCAAAAGCACCAGCAACGGCAGCGAACCCGAACCAATAAGCTATCTGTGGAACACGGTCGAGTTGGTACTCGAGAGCGATACATTCGGACATACTCTAAGACCCATTTCCTCCTTTGTGTAGAACAAGGCTGATATCGGATCAAAAGTGGTCACAAGAGCATGTTAGACGCTCTTACAAAGATACAACGGTATGGCCGGCCCAAAACCGGCCTCAAAAACACCCAAGAAAACTCGTGGAGCCATGATTGAACCGAAATTGAAAGATGTGGACTGTGAAGTGTGAGACAGATACGGCACGAAGTAAACCCTAATTACCATCAAAGTCGAGCAGAGACCCCACCCGAACGCAGTACAAGCCATCCATAGGGTATAGTTTCGAAAAAACGGTCGCAGGAACTTGACACAGAAACTAACCGAGAGCGTAGTAAGCCTTCTGGTACCTGGCACATGTTCGATGACACCCACGTAAGAGAAGAAGAAGATCGAGTTGATCCAATCGAAAAGCACACCAGTGGGATCACCGTGAAGGATATCTTGAGGCAAACCTTGAAGACGCGCATTGACCAAGTTGGTTCGGTCAAGATCTGGTCCCACCAACTGTGAGTAAAACGGACTGAAGCAAAACATTTGAAGACTTGCATGCAAAGAGATAGAGGAGACATGCAATGGGCATGATACGGTAATCAAGCTTGCGCACTAGTCTCTTTTCCTCAGTGATTTCCTCAGCAGTTGCTGGCCGGGAAGAGGGTCCAGCGGAGACCTCGACTTTCTCCTCGTCGCACTCCATTTTTGGGTCGTTCAGAGAGGAGGACATGATGGCAGAGGTCAACCCAGCGTCACGAATTCAACAAACCTCACACGCTACGTCTGTCCCATGAGTGCCAAGACGCAAAAGACGAATTTTGGCCTCTATGTCTGGTGAGACAATGGGCACAAAGCGGCAGAAGGTCGTATGACGTAATATAGTTTGACGTGATACAAATGCCCAAAATGGCAACTCGTAGGATGGCACAGGAAGCAACAATCATATGAACAGCTCGACCATTTTCTGCACCGGAAAATCCAAAATGGAAGAGCGGCGGTACCCCCTTTTCCAATTTCAAGTTCCGCGCTACTCCGAGTCCTAGTCTTGGGCCCGGCAGAGACGCTGATTTTTAAGACTCGAAACCACTCGGAAGTTCCCGATGCGCCACTCAATATGATCGGAAGACGATCGAAAGCGCTGATTCCGAGGAGACATCTGCACTCTAGTTCATCGAATAGGCTACACTAGATTAGCAATCCGGATTGGCTACAGCGCACCAGCCCAACATTTCTAGAGACTCAAACACTCTCCAACTTGAAAATGACAATGGCATCCTTCCCTTTTCCACTCACCCAGTCACCCTTGTAAGCCCCTCTCCTTGGCCCTTCAAACTTGATTCGATATTTATCCGACTCCAACTCATCATTGGTATGTGAATTCTTAAACCACATACTAACAGTTGTCTTCCTATCCGCCATCGTGTAAACAGCCATTCCGTCACAACCCGAAGATCCAAGTCCGGGTCCATTTGACTCTGATTCGCATTCCCAGGAAACGGTTTCTGGGGAATCTGAATCACCTGCAGCTGGGACGATGTAAGGGGGTTGTCTATTTTTCGTCCAGATGCCGCGATCGAGGGAGGCATAGGTCAACGGTAGGGTTTCTTTGGTGTGATTTTTGAATATCACGGTTATACTGTAATCTGCGGACACTGAAAGGAATGTGCTAGGTAAATGATTCAGGCAGGGTAGTGGTCATGAACGTACTGAGCGATAGTAACCACTGTATGCCTTGCTTGAATCGTTTTTGTTTGCTGGACCCCGGTATTGTATAGACTATCTTCACCTTTATACTTCCTTATCCATAAATTTAGATGAAGGAGAATAATTTGGCCGGTAGGACGTAAACCTGACGAGTGTCGAAACGTAAAAAGTGCCACATTTCGGATGTCGGATTAACAATGACATAAAAAAAAAGGCTATACTGTTGAGGATAGGATAGGAGGAGGACCGCGGGATCGCACCACAAATAGCTTACCCCGTCCTTTCAGAAGTGCTTGAGCCAGGAAATAGAAACGTGTTGCAAGACTGCACGTGGATGACGTAGGTTGATCGTCGCCAATCCGAGTGCCGAATGCGGCAGGTTTTGACTTTATCCTGGTAGTCAAGCGCATCATCTCCGCTCCGAGTCGACTGTCGAAGCTGCCACAGAGAGTTGGACGCGTGAAGATAGGAAAAGAACTGTTGGGCGAGGTCTGTCTAGAGCAGGGCCTAGATGTCTAAAGGGAGCGACGTATCAATGATAGATACCGCAGAAATGGATTGACTTGTAAGATCAGTTGAGGTTCTTCAACTTTCCGACGTACAGTAGTGGTCACTCACTACTATCGCCGTTTTTTTAATGAATCTGCATGTTGAGATGATTACTGGTTGACTGTCCGTTCTGTGGATTGGAGATAAACTGCTTCAAGTCTCTTAGACTTCAGGTTCGCGGGAGGCATGGGAACCTGACTCATCGGTCGTTCGAAGAAATGGATGCAGCTGGACGTGAGTTATGATCTGCTGCTCGGGAAGTTGCACCATACGCAGCAAGATTAATAATCAGTCAACGAGTCGAACTGGAAATGGAATTCGGGTTGTGATTTTAATGGTGTTTGCCTACCTTCTACAAGTCAATTTAGGAATGCTGCTAGCACGTGGATGTTGCCAACAACATTTCTCTTTGCCTATCCATCGCCTCATTCCAGATCTTCGATAACAAGGCATCGAACTGAGGCGCTAGTATATGGGCTCAAAAGTTTCGAAAGTCGTGACTATCCGCAGACAGCAGAGAGCAAGCAGAGAACCACTGGCGAAAACCAATTCTCCGAGGGCTGGGTAGCCACTACGACATCACTTGCTACTTCTCTCTGATTCTCCAAGCTAGAGCTCAACGGGAGTGAGACATTTATGCAGGGTATTGTTTGACTAGACCAAATTTGAAAACCGGCAGAAACCGAAAGGGTTCGATCGACACTCTTCGACAGAAGCTCTTCTGGATGCCAATGAAAGCAAAGGAGCCACTGTGCAGAAACTAGATTTCCGCGGCTGAACCGGTCTCCGTTGTGCACCGAAAGCTCCAAGACAGGATTCATATTGCGGCTGACTGGACACGCCTCAAGTGGAGTGGTTCTAGCGCGTTGAAAGCTGCTAGGAGACGGCAGACTACAAATGGAAGTGGGACTAGACTGGCCGCGGTTCGGTTCGGTGCAGGTTCAGCCTATTTTTTCCGAACCCCGAACCGGACCTGCGGGTTCGGTGCGACCATCTTGCGAACCTGAACCTCCATCTGAACCCGAGGTTCGTGCAGGTTCGGGAGGTTCGGGAGAAAGGAGGCATCTTGATAGGTTTTTTTTGCCTTGTTCATGTCGATTTGACTGTTTCCTGCCGATCATAGGTCGATAGAACGTCATACGAGCAAGATATTGGTATGTTTTACATGCTAAATCCTTACAGGTTCGAGAGGTTCGGGTGCGGGTTCGCCAATTTTGGTGATTTTCTGAACCTCGAACCTGAACCTCAGGTTCGGGTTCGGTTCGAACCCAGGTTCAGAGGTTCGCGCACCGAACCGCGGCCAGTCTAAGTGGGACAAAGTAATTCCCTCTTTGAATCTTTGTCGCGTTCGGCAGAAGCCTAGGGCGTTGTTTGATGAGGTCAAGTTCTGAAGCCGGTCTTCCAGAACCTGAAGCTGTTGCTTGAAGGTTACAGGCTTCCGGTAATAGACTAAACTTCCAAAAATAGTTGGCAGGTAAAGATTTCGATTGACGGAGTGAATCGAGAGCAACGGAAAGTGAGTGGGAGAGTCTAGACACTCTGGAGTGAGCTACATAGTGCATATAGACTCTGCCGGAGTGAGAATGAACCGGATTAAGTCGTGTTTGCCAGGGCTCGGCCTGTGACTAACCCAGGACCAGGGGTAATTCTACTGCAACCGACAGGCTATATTGTATGTTTGACGATAACTGATT
>QLOY01005753.1:0-29718 GCA_003313965.1 Megacollybia marginata
ACAAAAGGGATTAGTAATATATTTTAACCTCAAGAACAAAGGGAGATTTATCAATGAAGAATAACGGGAATTTTAGCAATGTCTTTCAACTGAAGAACAAAGGGAGATTTTAGTAATACATTTTAGTTCAAGAACAAAGGGATTTTAGTGATATATTTTAACTCAAGAACAAAGGGGATTTTAGTAATGCATTTTTTAACTCAAGAAAGGGAGATTTTAGTAATACATTTTAACTTGAGAACAAAGACACCCTTGGTAATAGTGAAGGTGACAAAGAACACTGTCTTATGGAAGTTGCTGTGTTGGCAACCAGAGAGATTTTACAGCATCTTCAATACATCTGCAATGCCCACTGCAATGCCCATATTCTTGATCAGGGCAAACCTTGGTGTCAAATTAGTGGTTTAAGTGCATCCTGCAAAGGACCCTTGCACTCACCACCTCATTTTGTTTCACACAACTCTATTTCTTTCAACACACTGCCACCTGCCCTGTGTTGCAGGGAAAATCTTATGCAAGCACAATCACTTTCTGTTGAGAGAAAATCATACACTACTACCTGTCCTTTGTTGCAGAGAAAATGTTACATAAGAAGTGCTTTCCATTGAGGGAAAATGATACACCACCATTCATCTTTTGTCACAGAGAAAATGTCATATGAGCACAATTGCTTTCAGTCAAGGGAAAATGATACACTGCCACCTGCCCTTTGTTACAGAGAAAAGCTTTTGCCAATATGGTTCCTTTCCATCAAGTAAAAATGATACATCCATACCTGTCCTTTGTCTAAGAGAAAATGTTTTGCAAGCACATGCCTTTCTCCAACAAGAAAATTCTTTGTGACTATGGCTACTTTTCATTCAGTGAAAATCTTATGTTGACATGAGAAGGAAAATGTTGTATCCTTTTTAACTGGAAAAATGGTATGTGAAAAATGTTTCTTTTGTCTAATGGGAAAATGATTTACAACAAAGGAATCCTGTTATATCATAAGGAAAGTTAAAATGCTTCTAAGGTGAAAATTATGTGAAAATATTAGCTTTTCACTGACTTTTACCAGTAGGTAAAATACTATGTTTTTGATATAATTGTAGCCTTAGTTGACATTAGAAGTGGTCTCTTACAATTTTTGATCATGGAACATGTTATTAATTGGGATGTGCCAGTTGCATGAAAAAGGTTCGTTTATTGAGGAGATTTGTGATGCTCTAGGCATTTCCAAACACACCTTTCAGCACTGGAAAGCCCTCTTCAAAGAACTCAGGCTGGTGACTAAACCCCCATCTGGCCTTCAAGGTCATCCTCAAACCCTTCCTGCTCTTGTTGTTACTGCGATAAAGGAGCTCTACCAGACTGATACAGACTCTTATCTTGATAAGCTAGTCTGGTGGTTAGCATTTCAGCAATGTCAAGGTCTCTAGGTCTGCATTACAGCATGCCTTAGTCAATGCTGGACTATCATGCAAGCTGTTGCATGTGAAAGGAACAAGAATCTCAGGGAAGACTTTCAACAGCCTTTCTAATGGTACAGCTGTTGAATTTGTATGTGTCAATGAGATGAGCAAGAATGAACATACAGTGGCCTGATGATATGGTAGATCACCTGTGGGTGAGCCTGCCCCTCTAATTGACCCATTCATTCATGGAACTCATTACTCACTTGTTGCTGCACTTACAATGGAGGATTATATAGCTATGGAAGTTGTAGAAGGCTCATTTGATACAGAGGAATTCTATGATTTTATTGCAGAATGGGTGGTATGTGGCTTATTTTATTGCTTGCTTTCAAGTTTGACACTTACAGTCAACTCAACAGCTTCCTCTGATGAGTCCCTGGCCAGGCCCTCGAAGTGTGCTAGTTATTGACAACTGCCGAATCCACCACAATGATAAACTTGTCAGCCTAGTAAATGCAGCAGGATGTCTTGTGCTTTTCCTTCCCCCATATTCACCAGACTTGATGCTGATTGAAGAATCTTTCAGTGCATGTGGGTTGCTTCTATGATTCTCTTTGATGATCTGATGCTGAATTTCAAAGATAAGGCATACCTCTGACACCATGTTGATGCGATTAGGGCAGCTGATGATCCACAATATGCTCTCTTGGATGCTTGTGGGTGTATAACTGCAGAGCAGGCACCTGGTTGGTTTCAACATGCAGGTTATATCTTTAATCATAATAACTAGTGTAGCATTAGACCCAGATGTACAACAATGTATGATGTATAGCAATAACGATAAGGACTTGCTTGGATGATATGAAACTCAAAGTGATTAGAGAAGCTATTAGAGAAGCAAATAGAAAAATGGGATAGCCTAGACCCAACACCCTTCCTTGACATCCCTTACAAACTGACTATGCTCCTCAATGAATGACTCCCAAGAGAGCTTCGTAAAGCCAACAGACCCCCAGCCTGTGTCAGACAGTGAGAGAATATTGCAATTACCAGGGATGAACTCCAACTTTGCAAGCCACTCACAATCCCAGTCACTGATGCCATAGTCTTGACAAAATGATTTGAGATCATACAGACATGGGAGAGAGAGCTTCTTTGGCAAGTTGGAAACATTGTTGAGTGGCTGCTTGGGTTGGCCTGTAGGCAGAGATGGAGGTGGAGGTGGTAGCAGATAGGGATACAAATATGGGTATGGATAATGCAGATAGGGTGGAGCTGCATTCATTGGGTACAGTGGAGGATAGGTTACTGGCGGTGCTTCGGTAACAGTCTTTGGAATAGTTTTGATGCAGTGAGAGTCTGAGAAGTAGATGGAATGTGACAGGGTTTTTTTATCACAGTCGGTGAGATCTGACATTTCACAGTCTTTCTATGAAGCTCTCAGCACTGGGGACAAAGACATATTGAGACATACAAGATGTTTTGCCCACAAGTTCAATCACAAATCATCGAGCTCCTACATTTTCCCATCCTTGCTGTAAATCCACTTGCTCAGAAAAGTTGGTTCATTACCAATTGGATACTTAGTCTGTAGTTGTTATACTCTAGGTTGTCTGAAAACATTGAGGCCTATTGATGTTGGTTAGTGTCACATTTGTATGCACTATAATCAAACCTTCTGTACCTTGATTGACTGGCTGATTGATCCAGCAGGGGCTTGGTCATCTTCATCACTTTTGAAACCTTGGTTCTAGGCTGGCTTAGACAAGTAAATAAAAAAAGATAACTTACAGTCTATCAAAACGGCATGGAACAGGAGGCATATCAATCACAATATTAGCTTTGTTGCAAGGTTTAGCAAGGACAGCTTTCTGGAGAGCACAGGCAGCTGTCTGCAATGACAAAGATTTTGGCTGTGAGTTTTTGGGAACCTCGAAACACCAGGTCATCATGACCTTCTCCAGATCAGTAGAGTAACATTTGAGAGTAAGAGAAAGAGCATGAAGCAGAGATTGGTATGTGGTAGTCTTGGGATTGATGAAAGCAGGTTCTTGGGGAATCAGAATTGACTTCTTGGTTGGATGATTAGAAGCAGGCAGAAAGTTGATGTAGATAGTGATAGTCTTAATATTGAGGCCTGTTGAGCATCCTAGAAAAATGATTCCCTCGTCATTGTCACTGTCTGCATGGGAAGTAGATTGAGCACGAGTTGGGTCCAGGTCAGTATTATGCTGTTGGCTGTGTTGCATAGGAGCACTAAAAAAAGCTTCTGTTTCCAGGTCATAATGCAGAAATTCTATTGCAAAGTAAGTAATGGTTAGCTTCAGTAATATGTAGGCAGACTGGACTTTGCACTTTTTCAGGTCTTTGTGGTGCTATTAGATGGTATAGAAGATGGTTGAGACTTCCTAGGCTTCCTAGAGGTCATAGGCTGCTGTTTTTTTGCTGTTGCTTTGGGCAGCATGAAGGGGGAAGGCAAGTGTCACCTAATCAAGCCAAACATCTATATTTGGACAGATAAAAAAAAATGCATATACATGACATCATTTTTGGGATGGCCTGTAAGCAAGAGACACAATTTTCTCAGTCACAGCCATTTAATCCGGCAGCAAAAGTATGGCTTCTCTTGATGCACTGTTACTACTGATAGTCATTCCAGGTTCAAAGCAAAAAGGTTTTTGACCTTACAGGTTGTGCTACTCAGGGTGCTGGGAAGAAAAAGGCACCAAAGGAAGCCAGTTTGGATAAATTCACTGTAGGCTGTAATTCATCTCACTTCACACATGTAGATGTTGAAATAAGAAAACTGAACTTTTAGAATCAAGCTAACAATTATAACCCTTAACCTTTGGCTCAGTCACACCAGGCAAAATCAATGGCCTGAGTCTATTTTTGAGATGGAGCCCATAAAAAATAAAATGCAGCTCAAGGATTGAAATGGTTTATACTACTGAACACCTGATAGATGTTACAAACAGAATTTATCCATTAGTTTCTTTTTCTTTTTCTTTCCTTTTCATTTCATTTCATTTTGTATTCATTTTCCATCTTATTTCCACTATATCTCAGCTTTTCCTATCTCCTATCCTCTATTTCCACATTGTCTCCATTTAGTTAGTCTTTCTCATTGTCTCATATCTATATCTCTCTCTATCTCCATTAGTGATACCTTATCTAGTTCCAGGATTCTATCCATTGTCTCGGTTCTCTTATCTTTCAGGCTTATCTTTCTAGTTCTGTGGTTATCTTGCTTCTTTTCATGTATCATTCATGTTCCAGCCATCCTATTGTCTTCTTTTATGCTCTGTCCATATCTATTAGTCAGGAGGCTTATCTATAGCTGTGTATATAAGTAGGGGTACTATTGATGTATTCCCTTAGTCTTGATATTAGTCTTTTCTCCCACTTCTACCACTCAGAGTGTCCTCTAAGTGCAAGATCTCTCCAACTATTGTCCTGGAGGCATGCTAGGTTCATGATGGAGTCCCCAAAGGCAGCAGGTTATATTATGTAAGATGTGGTTCTAATGGATGCCTGACAATAGAATAGATACCACCTGAAATGCAAGGTGCATGATCTGCTATTCTAGGGTGTGGGAATACTCAGACATGCAGAGTTTTGCCAAATGGAAGATGCAGAAACCTAACATTGAAGTGCAGAAATTTTTTCCAACAACAAAGGTGCAGGAATTACATCAATCAATGTGGGAATCATATATTTGAAGTGTGTAAATCATAAAGTGCAGGGATTTGAGGCTGAAACATGTGCAGAATAGACATTTTCATGCAACATGCAGGGAAAAGGCCTCAAAATAGACAAAAGTGCGGAAAAAATACCTCATTTTTATGAGAAGTATGGGAAATTTTAATTATTGCACACTATTCTGCCCATATGTTATGTTCTGCCACCAAATCACTAGTCCTATCAATTGCATATAATATCTACACCTTCCAAATATTTCATCTTTGACTTATCTACACTATTTTGACTATCCATCATTCTATACATACAACTTGAAGATTACCAAGATCTTGGAAACCTGTGCCACCCTTCTGATTTGATCTACACCTTGAGCAAGATTGGGTCACCTCTTAATCATTCAGTCATATATTGCATGGTGGACCTCAAGAATCCCAATCTATCATTAGAAAACTATGCTTTTCCACCACAACATTTCCCATCATCCATGGGCATAACCCATTTATTAGTGCCTACTCCTGTAAGGTTGGCCAATAGTTGGCCAATGGGCCATAGCCATGGAATAGTAGTACTAGTAGTACTAAGACTCTAACTGGCCCCTACTCCACCTCAAAACATTAATAGTATTACCACAGTACACCAGACTTCATTGAACCTTTATAGAGCTGATACTAATAGTACTATTGCATCATGTCAGGCTCTATCCAAGGTATATAATTATAGTACTACCACACTAAAACAGACTGCATACAAGCCATATACTAATAGCAATACCATGGTGGGCAGTGGGGCAGCAGACTCCAATCATATGCTTTATAGTAAAACTTGTGATGTGATTGACTCTAACCAACAGTAATACTGATATTACTACACATCAGACTCTATCTAGGGCATGTATTACATTACTAGTAGTACAGTGCAACATGCAGGGAATATACTAGTGCTACCAGCCTACCACAGTAAACAAAATTCATCCCATCTGTTTACTAGTAATGATCCTTTTAGTATTCCTACATTGTGTGTGACCTATCTGAGGCATGTATGGACAGACTGCACCCAGGGCTCAGAATAGTATTAAACTCCAACAGAGGGATATCAGTACCCTGACATTACCAGTGACTCCATCCAAGAGATTTATACAGAGTATTACCAACAGAGACCACAACTAGTATAGCTAGCTCCCAGAGACTCCTGCCATAAGGTCTGCTAATACTAACTCTTGTGATGTTTGAGTGACTCTAACCAACTAATATTCCTGCATTCCAACAGATCATCCACAGTTGTCAGAATATTAGTATTACTTATAGGCTAGCAGAGCTGAGGCTCATGCACTACTAATACTATTAGTAGTACAGCATTGTGACACCCACTCTAGAGAAATAATTAAAAAATAAATCTAATTCATCTGATGTTGTGAGTGACTCTACCCAAGGGCAATTTAATATTCATAGTATTACTGCATTCTGGCAGTGCAAAGAGTAATATTATTAATCAGCTGGGAGAGATTATGTCCAGGATTTGGGACAAAATTGGTATTATTAATATTAGTACTACTTATTTTGGCACATCCCACTTGGGAGAAATACTACTAGTAGTATTAAAAAATGGTGACTCTACCCAAGGGCAACTTAATATTCATAGTATTACTGCATTCTGGCAGACCTTCCCCAGTTTGAAAACAAGTATTATTAATCAGCTAGGGGAGCCTATATCCAGGACTTGTGCACTATTAGTACTAGTACTATTAAGAATAATGCATTGTGACACATCCCACTCAGGAGAAATACTACTAGTAGTATTAAAAAATGGTGACTCTACCCAAGGAGAAACTTAATATTCATAGTATTACTGCATTCTGACAGACCTTCCCCAGTTTGAAAACAAGTATTATTAATCAGCTAGGAGAGCCTATATCTGGGACTTGTGCACTAGTAGTACTAGTACTATTAATAATAATGCATTGTGACACATCCCACTCCAGAGAAATACTACTAGTATTAAAAAATCCAAGGAGAAACTTAATATTCATAGTATTACTGCATTCTGGCAGACCTTCTCCAGTTTGAAAACAAGTATTATTAATCAGCTAGGAGAGCCTATATCTGGGACTTGTGCACTATTAGTACTAGTACTATTAGTAATAATGCATTGTGACACATTCCACTCTGCAGAAATATTACTATTAGTACTACAAAATAGCAGTTGCGAGTGACTCTACCCAAGGGCATTGCTAATATTCATTCATGTATTACTGTATTCAACAGACCCTCCCCAAAGTTGGAGTACTTATAGCATTAGTATTATTATTCATCTGAGTGACTAGTCTTTATAGTATTACTGCAATCAAACAGACTTGGAATCTGAACTTAATTAATAATATCAACTGGCTTGGAGGGATCATATCCAGGACTTGTGTGCTATTAGTACTATTACTATTAGTATTATTAGTCATTGTGACACATCCACATCCAACTCTGAAGAAATACTAGTAATATTAAAAGACTCTGATGTGGCAATTATTAATATCCTATATATTAAGGGACAAGGCAACTCTCTCACATCATGTCAACTGAGTGTGTAATTTGAAACTCTGAAATGACTCCGAAGCATGGCAATGCAGCAATGTCAGGCTTCCCAACAAATAAAAGAAACAATGCGGGTATGGGGTTTGGGGCAGAGCCCCAATGAGCTGCGAGACTGACCGGAGGTAGAATTGATGTCGCCATCCTACTGAAGGGAGGGAATGAAGCTTGTTACTATTAATGCCACAATATTATTAATAATACTTGTTGTAGCAACTAAATGTCAGCTCTTTTCCATTTCCTCTCCTCTTTCATCTTACCTCTAGCCCATTTAAAGGTCCTCTGGGACGAGTCTGCCAAAAATTACCATTGTGCCACCTGCTGCTCTGCATATGCTCTGAGGTGGGCAGGTTGAGTGCACACCGCCTGCCACTTCTCAGACTTGTTCCTGAACCATAAAACAATCCAGCTCATCTCATGGGTGACCAAATGTTCTTCCTCTACCCAGCGATCTGCTTGGGCTTTTGCTCTGAGCCAGTTCACTCTGTAAACTACTTCATTAAGCAGGCACCAGGACCAGAAAATAAACAGAACACACATTCCTCCATCCTCTTGCTTGACTCAATCTCAGAATTGCCTGTCCCTTCACCCTCCTCAATTCCAAAACCAGGGAAGCTTGTCACAATTTTGCCCTACCTGATTAGCCTCAGCCACATCAGAAGATAACCTTAGTTCATTTTTAGTGATTGGCCTCCAGTCGTTCTTAAATCCCATTCTTTGGAGGGCATCTCTACCCTTATTATAGGCAGGGACATGCTTGTCAACATTATGGCCTTTATCTGCAATGCTCCTTCTGATTGCAATCCATTTCTTTGTGCCTTTCACATTCCGAAGTTTGCTCCTTAGGAGCCAGGCCTTATCACCCAATGACTGACGTAGGCAGTGAAGTGCATCATGCATCTGCCCCTCCCTCAGCTCCTTCTCCTGATGCAGTAGCTGTCCAAGGCCATTGGCACATAGTTCAGCTGGATCAAATGAAGAGGGAAGGAGAATGTGGTGCAACTTAGCTGATTCCCAGTCAACCTGCATGGCCTCATCATCCTCATCATCCTCATCATCCTCTTCCTCTTCCTCATCTACATCTTCATCGCTTTCCACCCCATCAGAGTCCATGTCAGACTTTTGTGTATTTATTGGATCAAGGCCATTAATGGGAGATTCCACATACAATCTGTTTAGCCAGCTCGATGTGGCAAGTGATCAGCTCGCTTGCCTTTCTCAATAGAATCTGTTTGGGAAGCAACTTGATAAAGACCCATAGTTTCTCCCTGAAAAAAAAGACTCAAAGCCTAATAAGTTAATGATTTTGCCTTACTGTGCCTACTCCAGCCTGATACCTGTCAGAATCCAAGATATGTCTCCAGATAGATCCCCTTTTGCAGCCAGTTCAGCTTTTGTCAAACTCAAAGAGACTTCAGCAAGGCCAGCACCTATTAGAGTGGTTTGAGTGCAGATAATAGTAATAATAATATTAATAGTAGTAATAACACTGACTTTTCTTTTGGTCCACTGCCTCATATATTTGGGCCCCTATACCTCCTATGCTGAATGCATCCTTCTCAATCTGGATCCACTTGTCAATGTTCACCTGTCTGACTGATCAAGAGAGACTTTCAAAAGCTTCTTTGGTCTCCATGAGACCCATACAGGCATGGTCGAGCTTTGCAGTAAGAAATTCTGGCATACGGACCAGCTTTTTCCAGTTTGAATCAATCATCATATCATTCAAAACCTCTTGGTGGTGAGAAGCCGACATCCCCCTGCAACTTTGTCTAACTCAGACCAAAGTATTTCCAGCACTTCACCATCTACTTGCCCTGCCCCAACAATGAAGTTCAATGAGAACTTCCAAAAGCATTGTAGGATATGGGCACCCAGATGAAATTTCCCAACTGCCCCAATAATATCAAAGTCAGGCAAGTGCAGAAAGTCACCAAAACCAAATTGATCTTGGTGGTGTACAACCCACTGGCAGAAGATATCATATATCAACAAGATTGTCTGGTGCTGAATGTGGGTAGCAGGAGCAATCTGTTTGAAAGCCTCAGAGATGGAGTAGTCAACATTCATTTGCCTGAAAAAATGTAAAATCCTGCAAATGACAATCATCAAATACCTTTCACCAGCCTGAAAGTTAACAACACTGTGAGGAACAAAACAGCCATGCCAGGCACAAGTGGTAGCTCCAACCCCAGTTGCCAGCTGATCTTTCTCTTTTTTGCCATCTTTGGAAGCCTTGTGGTCTCAACAAGCAGGGCCCTTGTACTGGAAATGCACATTGTGGGTGTTAGTATAATAGTGTTAGTACAGGTATGGAAGGCACCTGCAGGTTTAGTAAATTAGTATTAATATTAATACTAATATTACTTTTTTGGCCTTGGGCATCATTTCCATGTTAGTGATATGTTTTGCAAAATCCTCACTGCCTACAAACATAGCTTCACCATTGCTAAGCAAAACATCTGCTGTGGCATTGCACATGGTCACATTGTCCAGCTTGAAGTTGCCATCATGTGCTAGGGTTTGTATGTACAGTTCCCTTCATGATGCTTTCAAAGTCTGCAATAAAGACAAGATGGGGCACTTATAGGTGCTCCATGTCCCTTTCCTCAATTGGGGGTAGGTTGACACCTTCCTGAGGGCAAGATGGCGAGATCACCAGGCCTTCTTTCTTGTTTGGGCTCATGGCCCAGGCCTGCCTGAATGTGGTGCTGTATGTTATGCCATTGACAGGAGCACCTTAGAAAGCTGACATAGATGTTCTAGTGGCAATTTTGGGTAAAAAGTAGTATAGCAAGCAATAAAAGAACATACTGGAGTATCTGAAGAAGCAAGCAGAGATGTCATTCGATGTAACTTCATGATATATTTCAGGGCAGCAGTCTTACACTCCACAGCTTGTAAATGAAAATCCTCCAGACAGTCAAATGAAAAAGCGGTGGTAGGGCTTTGGGATGTTGTTGGATATAATCGAATACAGAGCAGCTGGATATCTTTCAGAACCACAGACCCATCAGCCTATGGACAAGAGCAATACTGTACCTCATGATGAAACATGCTCTGTGGTATAATAATATTAGTTTTAATTTTTGGGCCATCATGATTAGCATTTGGCCATGGACTGCCTTGATGACTGGTATGCAAAACCATGCCAATGTTGCCAAGGTCAAATTCTTCAAAGAAAAGGCCATTCCATCTTTGTACCACATAAAATGGTAATCAATGGTGCATCTGAAGGCAGCATGCCTGACAGTATACAGTGTCTGGGGAATGGCACAGTTGACAACGAAACAAGCTGTCCTGGATGCCACATTCTGCACAGGACCAAAGACCATGGTGAGCTTCATATCATAAGATCTCACTTGGGTATCGCTCCCTTGACTTGGTCAGCCACTGTTCTAAATACTCATTAGTTGTCTAGAGGCAACCACAGTTAGCATCACACAATAAATGGTTAAACACACCAGTCCCCCAATTTGTTCCGGTTTTTTTGTTACCATTGGATGTACAGGACTGTTAAGAGGATGAGGGTTAGGCTTCTGTAGCTGATCATACATCATCCCATCTAGTTCTGTTTGAATCCTTTTGCTTGCGGGTCTAGGCTCTGGCCATTGGGGCTTATAGATGACATTTCCAGCATGAGTGATGACAGGTTCAGCCAAGCTTTTGGTGGACCCATGTTTTCTTAGGCATTGAAGAAGAGGATACAAAGGCTGACTCAGCATTGGCATAGACTCCCACCAGACAAAGGTCATGTATTGTAATACTAGGCAATAGCGAACTGCAGCATTGATGCAACTTGATCATATTAAAACTAGTAATACTACTGTGGAATCAACCACGATGAAGTTGTTGGCCATTCTGGCATACTGATGCCATGTCTTTCAAATAAGGCTGCTCTTAAGAAGAAAGCCCAACATGCATGTTCCTTCCCTTCCTCCCACCTCTGTACTCCATGACTGATAGCATGACCAGCTAATGCAACCACTGTCTGGGGGCTATATAACAATTGAGTCTTGAGCTCAGGCAGCTCAAGGAACAGATTCTCAACCATCCCAATGGATACCAGAATATCATACCATGGCAACTCCCCCTTTGTGTCCCTGTGGTGCTGGGTGGTTCCATTGGAAATGACAGCAATACCATGAAACACCAACTCCCAAAGACTAGCAACATATCAGTCTGCTTCAGTCAGTTGAAGCTCATTAGCTGCTTTTGCCTCTGCAGCAGAGGCATACAGCAATGGATGGACTGATGCCAACACCATGTTAAGCAACTTTTACACCCTCCAGGAACGAACAATGCACTCTTTGACATCAGAATGCTCTCTGAAATTCAAAGATGGACAGATTACATGGCTGGGATTCTGCAACACCATGATTAAATGCAGTTCATAGTCTGTCTCTCACCTTGGGCCCTCGCCCATGAGCATACCCACCTGAGCTAAGGTTCACAGTACCTACAGGAAGTATTTGGGCAGAATCACTGGAAATGAATCAATGAGATGCTGTCCTCCAACCTGCATCTGCACTTCTTATTTCCATTGCATCTGCCAATTCTCTAGTGGCAGCCATCAGATCAGTCTAGACATTGATTAATCAGGATAGAGCTGGAATGAGAAACACATACATGTTCCTCAAATATCAACAATTCAGGGAAGACCCACCCAAAAATGACACCATTCTGATCGATGAGGCAGGCAGCTTGTCTGATGGTGTGTCCCTCTAGATGAGCTAGTTTTGAGTTGCAGAATTTAGCCCATACAGTGCTGGTAAGTCCTGCAAGCTTTTGCATGTCAAACTGAAACTGAACTAGAATTGTGAGATATAGGAATCAACTGATTTGAGAAGCCTACCTTGGTTGTTGAACACATCCATTATCACTGACAATAATTGGGCTCCTATCCGACATTCAATACCAGGTTTTGCATAAGCCTCTTTCAAATGATGGAAGCCAGGCATCCCATACTCAGATGCTTGTTCAAAAATGAGCCCTGCAGCATAATCCAAGAGGGGATCTGGGGGCTGGCGTTTCTTGCGTTTGGGGCTGTAATAGCAATTCAGAAATCATGATGGTTCCAGGTGACAAGCAACTAAACTCTGAGGGTCCTAGCTGACAATAATACTGCTGGTGTAATGACAGCCATTTGTGAGGCATCAGAATATTAGTCAGTAACAGTAGATTATTATTAGTATTGATAATATTCAGTATTAATACTATTATTATTCCTACAATTATGGTCATGTGCTCTGCAAGGCTCATGACTCTGCCTGTTTAAAGGCATGAAGTGACACATTATGGTTTCCCCATTACTATCATCAGGTTTGATAGTATGTACCTTTGGTCTTTCTGAATGGAGTCAGTGCTAGGACTAGATGATGCCTGCATTTGCAGGGGAGCTCCTTCATCTAGTCTGTAAAGTGCAGACATTGATGTTCTGACCTTGGCTGCTGCCTCACAGCAGGCCAACTCTAGTGTGGAAGCCATCTTACGATCGAGCATGCCAGCTTAGCCGAGGTACCTTTGAACATTCTAGGACTGCATTGTCGCATTCATGCTCTCTCCATCTGCGTCGATGTGATGAGGCTTAACGGTCTCTGCGAGACCACCTGCATGGCATCTCCCCCATTGTTTCTCACTGGTTCTTTGAATCGGTAGTGGCATTCAAGGTATGTGCTCCTTTTCTATCACAAGTGCTTGATTGATCCCTTTGCATGGCAATCTATGTGATTGCTTGTGTTGGTTGCTTCAGATTTGCATGTCTGCTGTCCTTCATCCCCATTCTCAACCTTAGCATTCTTGGTGAGTGTTCCTCTATGATGTACACCCGCTCTCAGAGACTCTTAGCAATGTTATAACCTTGCAGCATGAGCTGCACATTATATTAAAACAATTTTAGTAGTTGCCTTCTTTTGCCAGTGAATGTGGTAGCTGCAGATGCCACTGGATCTGAGCCTTTTTCTTTTTTAGACTAGAATAGTGTTGTGTGACCTTAGAACGATTCCAGTCACAACTGAGGCCCCAGCACCAGAACTTCAGAATATTTTAACAAGGCTGCACATGTGCAGCCAGTTTTCAGGTCGATGATTGATTCTAACCCTAACCCTAGCATTTATTATTATTATTAATATTGAAACCAACAATATATAACCAAAAGCCTGGTGTTGATCTGACTTGAACTCTGGCTTGGACTCTGACTTGGCTTGGGCTTTTAATAATGGCTTGGAATTGCCTAGCAGTCAATGGAGGAATCTGTCCTGATATAGCAGCTTTATTGCTGAATTCACCCTCCTGCATCACATGGAGCAGCTGGACTATGCTTGATAAGAACCGACCATCACGCCGCCATGCTATCTATGCTGCACTGGAAGAGACATCTCAAAGGGAACCGATTGGTAGTAACAGCAAAGAGCAGAAGCCGCGATGCAGCTGCACCCCTTGTGAATAAGCTGATTGCTTCAGTTTGCCAACCACCATGGCCAAGACCAGTTCAAACTATCTCCAATAGAATGCTAGGAGCAATAATGAGGCAGTTTGACAAGCTGTGCATTTTGGGAGATTGGGTAGAACAGAGCGAATCCATACAACCCCTGGTGCGTTTTACCATGCTAAGGCTGAAACTTCCTGAAAATTTCTTCCTAGAGTTGCTACCTCTGTGGCCAAGGAGGAGAGCTTGTCCACTGTTCTCAAGCAATTATATGTCTGGGCAGTGTTACCAAGGCTGATTTTACTTCCTCGTTCCTGTGCCTGCCTTGCTTTACCCATGAACACGGTTCTCTATGTAACGAACCGGCCTCTACGGAGTGGAGTCCGATATTTTCCGATGTTTCATCACATGTTGATCGTGTTGCTCTTAATATTCGTCTCTAACTTACCATCTTATTGATTGCCATAGTACCTCTTATTAGCTTACCAACTTGGATACTTAAGAACAGTATTTAAACACCCTCTTTTGTATGGGCTAGGTAGAGAATCTTATCAACTTAAACAGTATCTTACTGCCTGAAAAATAACCACAAACAACCACTCGCGTGTGTCGCTACTTTGTTTACTGAGCTAGTGTCACACTCTACTACCCTACAGA
Source organism: Megacollybia marginata (assembly GCA_003313965.1). Lineage (NCBI taxonomy): Eukaryota > Fungi > Basidiomycota > Agaricomycetes > Agaricales > Porotheleaceae > Megacollybia > Megacollybia marginata. The sequence goes on from QLOY01005753.1 coordinate 14,763, forward strand.
GTAAGTTGGCTGTCATTCTGCCAATACCATCATTGCTCTCCTTCAGGGGTTCACTGGGAGAACTACAAGACTGCTCTGAATCAAAACCACTTTCTATCACCAGACCACACTTCAGACCCAAATTGCTCATTTCACTCTCATCATTCATCTTCACCTCGATCAAGGTCTTGCACCCCTGGACCCCCCCTCCTCTGACGGTATATCATCATCTTGCCACATTGATGCCAGGCTATGTAGGCTATGCCAAGGTGCCTTTTCATGTTCTTACAGAGCACGACATTTAGGAATACAGGTGGGGAGCAGAGAAGCTGGTGGCACAATTGCAGAAAGATGGCCCACTGCAATTGTGAGTTCACCATCATTGAAAATATGGGCTAATTAGATCCAGCATATGCCAAATCCTGATTTTTGTCAGTGTACCAAATGTGCCAACTTCATGCAACATGCATATAGTGACTGGTGGCGAGGTGGCAGTATCATTGGACATACTTTTTAAATGATTGTTCTTCTCTTCTTTTAGGCAGGAAATTGCTAGCAGACAGACCAACATGATTATCCTAAGTGGAGGCTCATATTAGAAGGATGGGAGTGCACAAGACTTCCTCCTGTGCTTCAGGCTGTGTGAGTCCAACCTGCAAAGGTCTCAATTGTGGTGTATAACAGGCTCAGTTGTAGAATCTCAGAAATTATCAGCTTTGGAGCCACTTTCTTGATTCCAGCCTTTGTGACCACATTCCTTTTGACTGCAATAGAACAGAAATGTCTTGGTCCTGACGGTGATACCTACCTGACCCAAGCGTTCAATGGACAGGGAAGAATGGGAAGCCATTCAGATGTCTTTGTCCTTCAGCCCAAGAAGAGGATGCTCCTCCATTTTACATGGTCTCATCCTGTTTTTGGTCACCCTACCTATATTTTGCCCAGCTTGCTCTGTCTACTTGCCTTGGCAGAAGCCTTATATACATCTCAATCACACTGAAATCACTAACTCTTGCAAAGCCTGTGAACATGCTAGGAGGACTCAGAGGGGAGAGGGGATGCAGAAGTGGACAAAGGGCAAGGGCCTCTCAAAGTCTGGGGATGGTGATTGGTTTGTGACATTGACAATCTTGGAATCCCATGAGATATGGTATCAAGACTTTAACCTGTTGAAGGCACCTCCCCCGTCACCTTCCACAATGTAAGTGTATTGGTATAACTATTAGTATTACTCCAGACTTGTATGTAATATGACTGGGTTCTGACCATGATGAGCCAGAAGTGCCTTTTATCACTATGCATAGAGCTGTCCCTCCCCTGGTAAGTCAACAGATTAGTTGGAATATTTGCATGATTTATGAAGGTATGAGGCACTAGGTAAGCGCCTGACCACATATGCCTTTCTTTTATGATTCCTTGCTGCTGGCAGTGATACTAGTCCTCAGGGCCTCAATACTGTTGTCTCTGTGCCCTAGGGCCCATGGTAGGTCTTCTAGGACATGATGCCTGGGGACCCAGCAGGCGCAGTCAGTTAATTCTACATCTTGAAAATCTGCCTCAAAACTTCACATTTTTCTGGATCTATGTCCTAGGTGAGAACTACAAGGGAATAAGCAAACCATCAACTGCCACAGGATCTGGCATAGTGCCATCTGTAAGCTAATGGCTTGCTGTCCACAGAATATACCAGCAGGACCTCATGCAATGGACAACTAACAATAATAATAATAATATTATTATTATTAGGTGCGCATTATTTACAGTTGGCTGATGAACACATGTCATGTGTGTCCATTATTAGTATTTCTCTCACTCCATCAATGGTTGGGTGACAGCAGCAGCAAAAACAATACTAATCCAAAAATCGCCGTTATACTTGGTGCAGTTTGGTGCAAAATGACAAGAACTATACTCTGATACTGAGGCTGCCATAAGGGCCACTGACCCCCAGCTCGACTGGAGAAATTTAGCTCAGGTAAGTTTATAAAGTCTTCAGCTGCAGTCAATACAATTTATTAGCGCATCCTGTGCTGGTTTAATACTCATGCCAAAAAATACCCAAATGTGCAAGATAAAGACAGTGAAGAAATGATGGAAGACTCCCCAAACTTGAAGCAGATGAAATTGCCATTCAAGAATCTTACTATCTCATTGCTCAGCTGGGCAAGATACCCCAACTTGTATAACGAAGGTCTCCAAAAGGCCAAGGATGAAGGGCAGAGTAACCTTTGCCTCCATACCGCTGCTCAAAAGCATATGATGGAGCAACTCAGTGATGCCCAGAAGGTGGAACTCAGGAAAGAGTTGGCTGAAATTAAGTCGGGGAGAAATATAGATCCATTGGTTCAGTGGAAGTAAGTATTAATCCAGTTTTTATGTTTACTCCAAATGCTCATCAGATTGGCCACTCGAGACAATGGCAAAGCTGTTGAGAAGATGATTCACAACCTTCACCAAGAATATGGAATCCACATGGTGGCCCTGTATTTCTATACAAACAATGATGGTGAAGTACACCCAGCTTAGTGAGTCTCATACAATCGGCTACATTTTTGGTTCATACTTGCAAACAGTATGGAGACTCATTCTCCACAGTCATTCTCTACAGTATATCCTGCTGTCAAAACCAAGAAAATCAATTTAATGGCTAGTTGGAAGGAGTACACAAGGAGCTTTCAAATTGAAAGTGAGGACGATGAAGATTCTGACTCCACTGGGCCACCCAAGCTCCCGACAGGAAAGAAAGCCAAGAAACAATCATGGGCCGTATACCAAGGCCTTGAATGGTGATCAGATACCCCTTCTCCCTGAGTGTCCTCCTGATGGGACAGAGGGCTTGCTGTCCTTATGCAAAAAACTCTTATGAAGTTTTGTTGGTCAACAATGCAGTATGTCTGTTACACACCATGCCAATTCCTTGCAGCCTCCGAGTTTTCCGAGTTTCCGCTTTGGGATTACTCCGGTCCAGTCCGCTTCTGACCCGATCCGACTCTGGTCCGATCCGAATCTATTTCGGACTGATCAGAACCATCAGGAGATGGCACTGGATCATCTTTTATCATTTCTATTACTTACCCTTGTCATCTGATACTGCTTACTGATATTACTACCCTGTGTATGTCTTCTATTGTTCTGTATTTACTCCACATAGGCCGCATGGCCCTTATGTAAGCCTCTGGAGTTATTCCAGTAGTAGTATAAATAGTTCCTCTCAGTTCTGTAGTAGTCAGACTTGAAATCAACTTGTGTGCCATGCTTCCAGTTGTCCTCTGAGGCTCCTAGGGTCTCCTTTCCATTCTGAGGCTCCGGATTAGTCATCCAGACCGGAGTTCAGGCACCTGATGTGCGGAAGTGCATCACTTATATATAGTGTTTGTGGATGTTTCTTGCATGGCACCTAACAATGTCCACTATTATTAGTACTACTAATAATAATAATAATACTAAATCCTTGCCTCAGAGGATTGCATGGGAAATAACAAGGCTCTGTGGAGCAAGCTCACAGATCCTGAGAAAGGACCTGCTCTCACACATCTGACCTTCCTTCCCAAAGGATTTCTCCTTAGCAACCCAGACAAAATGTCGAAGGAAAATGTCCTGAAAGTTTATGACTTTTGGCATTGGGTGGCATTCCAATTCTTGGAAACTGCTTTTGCTGTGAAGGCAGAAGACAAGTGAAAGTGAGAGGCAAACCTGGGAGGAAAAGTTGCCCCAGTAAACAATGAGGAGGATTCCCTGCTTCTCAGGAAAAATGACAAAGGTTCCTCTGGCAGTGGGAAAGAGAAGAAGTCTCAGCAGAAACAGACAATGATGACAATGAACATGAGGATACAACCACCCACCACTTCAGGCTGCCACTAGGCCACACCACCTTAGGATAGATTCTTCATGGGGAATAACTATCCTAAGGTGGTCTTAAGACCACTGTCCCAACCAAATCTCACCCCAGGGTGGTGGTCCGGCCATCTTAGGCTATGGTCGGACCGTGTGGTTTGCCCAATAGTAGTTGATTTTGAGCAGTGGTCCGACCTTATGCAGTGGTCTGACCACTTGGTACGGCCCTGACCCTGGTACTCCCATGTGGCCAGACCACTTTTGCTAGACTACAAAAGTGGTCCGACCATCTGGTACAGCCCTGCACCTGGTACTCCCATGTGGCCAGACCACTTTTGCTAGACTACAGAAGTGGTCTGACCACAGGAGATAATAAGTTCAGTGGTCCGACCAAGCCAGTCTCATATGAGTCCAGCCATGTGCTAAAGAGTTGGTCTGCCCCAAGTACAGTTATTGCTCAATTTTACCAAGTGAATATTCAATGCATAAGTCATCATTCTGAAGTTGGAATTATCAATTATCAATTTATTGTCTACTAATCATAAGTTGTCTTCTGTATCAGTTTCAAATCCATCAGCAAGATCTAAAGCTTCCAGAGTCTCTGCAAGCCCTGCTTCTTCTTCATCCTCAACTATCAAGTCATCATCATCATCATCCTCATGATGTGCAACTGCTGGCATAACTGTGTTCACCTGTGCTGCTAAAAACTCAGCCTCTGATGGTCCCCATGGCACAAGGGGCTCAGGTCCGACAGCAAGAGACTCAAGTGGCTTTTGCCACCCTGCACAGAGCCGAAGTAGTTTCTGCTGGCGAGATTGCAGTTGGTACAATAACCCCGAGCTATCATCTAAATAGGATCAGTGATAGATTTGAAAATATCTTCAAGCTTACCTGCAGCCTCAATCACCCACTTTACAATTGTCCATTCTTCAGCAAACCACTCTTGTAATGACCGACGCTCTAATGGTAATTGTGGTTCTTCCTCCAAATAGCGATCCAATTCAAGCATTGCCCTAATACCTGTTTGAATCTCTTCGTCGCATAGCCATAGTGGGGGATCTGTGGACCCATCAGTTTCAGTGAGCCCAATGTCTTGCCAGATATCATCATCCACATCAAGAGAGAAAAGTTTGTCCATTTTAATGTGGGTTGGACAAACCGACTTTCTTGGTGCTCTCTGTGGCTGATAATATTGTCAACAAGTTTATTGTATTTCCGTGCCAGGTTTTGAATACCAGGATCGTGTCTTTTGACTGCTGACTCAGTATGAGCATGTAACCGTTGTTCCGAATCTAAAAGAAGTCAGTATTATAAGATAATCATATAAAGCTTACCATTCATTTGACCCTGAAGATGCCTTTCAATCCTGTCTCGCTCAAATTTGTGAGATGTCAATTTTTGGCAAATACAAATTTTGAGGGCTTGCGCATTCATTCTATCATTGATATATGGGTCATTCATGAGGCAGTCAAGTGCTCGTCGCCCATCAATTCCAAGCACACGTTCCTTGGTCTTCACAAGGGCCATAATCCTTGTAAGTTGCTCTTCATCTTTCTTTAGGTCGGATTGTGCTATGGTAACTTCGTAGTCAGCTGAAGTCGGATCTGCAATAACATTTTGAAGATTCCATATTCGGGAATGGATCGTGTCTCAAGACAATCGTAAACGCTTTGCATCTTGAACAGTGCTGTTCCCTTTTGTTTTAGATTTCTCTAGACAATAATTAACTCAGGACCACATACAGCAATTAGAGTACGACTTACTAGGTAATGGTTGTGTCTGAGCTTTCACCTGTAAGTGCCACTGCTCTCATAGTGTTTCTATATCAATACCACACGCTGCCAGGTCTGCAGATGCCTTGTAACCATGTTCATTGCACTTTTGTGTTTTTTGGAAGAGCCATTGGCTGGCACGTTCAAGATTTTTGTCCATGAGATGATGTAGTCCAGCATTGAGGGTATATATACGGAGATGATACTGTGAAAGGTTCAGTCAGTCATAATACAAATAAAACAAAAAAAGTCCCAACTTACCCCACAAACAGGTCCGAGTCACTTTTTCAAGGATTTGCACCACTTGCTTGTCCATCTAAGGGTGAATCGACTGTGGTAAGTGAATATTCAGTATCCCTGACCTTTTTTTATGTATGACTAAGGCCATCCCGGAAGTTTCCCGGAAGTCGGAATCCAAATTATTGATTCCAACATTCGCTGTCAATGTACTTCTGCAGAATTCAACAAGCTGACAGCTGGAGACTAGGTCCGTTTCTTCCTGATGTGTCTCTAACATATGTTTGTAACCTGTCAATCCAATTAGCGCGAGGCGACAGCCTGAGTCACATGGTCGTGATCCCCTACTATCACCACCTACTGATGTAAGCTGTAAACCGTATTGACTGTCTGTCTGACTTAATACAGTCTCAACGAGTATGATGAGACTCCTCAGCCTCACTTACATCACACTGCATTCATGTCCTGATCGGGCCGATTCTCTTGCGATCCTCCCTCAGGCTCTCGTTTCGTCTTCGTTGATCCTTACACATAGCAAACAGGTTGCCTTACACGAGTAATTATCTGCCACTTCCACTGCATATGGTGCCGCCCTTGCTCCATTATTTATTAACACTCCAGGTTTGGTAAGTTGTTCGTAAATCGCTCTACACCATGAATTTCACAGACGATGTTTATAACACTCAAATGCATTGCATCCTGCTGTTCCTCCTCAGCTTGCCTCCCTATCTCATGCTGCCTGGGTGGAAATTCTGACCCAACACCTGGTCTGTGCCATAATCTGCTTCGAATACATCCATTAGTGCATTTCTGAAGCAAACAAAGCTATGTGATCTGATGCAAGGCTGACGTTACTCTGCTAACCCTTCTGTAGATCTTTCTCTGTCGTATGAGATGGAATTCGTCTCTGCTGAAGTAATTGACAGGAAGTGCCCTGGAAATCTGGATTCAGTTGAGTTTGGCTACCTTCACCAGCGATTTCAGCTTTGTTGAAGAGCTGCTCAAACCTCAACCACTCATTCCAGCAATACAATGGTGTCCTGGGCACCCTGCTAACCACTCAATAATCACCCAATATGTCGCATCTCCGCCTTGACCAGCTGCGGAAGAGCTGAGTAACGAAACCGTGCATTTTGATCCAGGACATCAGGAAAAACCCTTTTTGACCTGGCAAACCTGGCAAACTTGAGTAAACCTGAGTCAACCTAAGTCAACCTGAGCTGATCTGGGACTAACCTAGACATGACCTGGGCTGACCTGGGTTGACTTGGGCTAACCTAGACATGACTTAGGTTGACCTGGCTGACCTGAAAATTGAGACTTAAACCTGGGACTGACCAAGGTTGACCAGGTCAACCTTGAGGCATCCAGGTTAAAAAGGGTTTTTCCTGATGGAGGCTGACGCAGTATACCCTCTGGTAGGTTGATGATCTTCTTGGTCTACGCTTTATTTCTGACTACTCTTCCTTCAGAAGATGTTCAGAAGACTCGAGTGTATCTCCTTCCGGTGTTCTTTGCCGAGGATTGTACCTGCTGCCTCATACACCTGCTCAAATTCAAACTAGCCCAAATTCTCAATGCCTTCAGTGTCTGAGGAAGATGTTACAAAACATATTCCTGGCATTCCAAGAGCCTTACAATACCTCCCCATCTACCAGTAAGTTTTGAAAGTGGCATCGACCTTGTAGAACCTTTCTCCGAGTTCCTGAACACTTACTATATGGGCTGCGTGGGTGTCAGTGGAGTGTGTTCTGTCGACAGTGGAACGTTCCATCATGAGTCATGTCTAGCTTCCATTCCTTCTGAGACGACTGTCAATGAATCAAATGAATAGCTTGGATCATATGGAGCTGGAAGCTTGACAGTTAAACAATGGCGGTTTGTACACGGCAGCCTCGGACCTCGGCAGCATGTCATGTACTTACATCATAACATCAAATTGAAAAGTGCCAAATTTGGTTTTCTTTCCTTCGAGTACTTGCATGTTTAGCAGTGGTTTGTAGCTTTTGTGTAACAATACTGGCCTTCACAATAGTCAATTCATTCAATAAGCAATCAGAAGCGGAACATCAGCAACCTTTCCTCTTAACATCACTTCCGATTAACCGGGTTGGTGCCTAGCCTTGGGTACCTTCGGTATCTGCTTGGTGTCGTGCAAAGGTATGAAAAGAAGGTCATGAGGCTTGCACACAGCTACTTGGATTGACACAGAAGCAGGTTTTTCGAGTATATAAGATGCCCTCTCAATCCAAGGTCCGACAGACACTGCACCTCCTTCATTGCCCTCAATGTACTTCAAAGCTCTGACCGTTCTATTCTGTACATTGGTCTTAGTGGGACAGTCCCATGCTGCGATCTTGAATGAAAGATCTGCTCAATGCAGCCCTGTTGTCTGCAGCGAGGGTTGCTGTTCTGGATATGTTTGCTTAAATGGGGTCAGTGTATATATTCTTGCTTTTCATTTGTTGCTGATGCACTATTGATGCAGGAGTGCACACTATGTTCTGAAATTGGCATCTCCTGCAGGTCCAACAACCCTTGCTGCCCAGGATTGGTGTGCAGAATTGGGCACATATGTGTTTCTTGAAGTTGATGTGTTGAGAGTTTCAAACTTCTTGTTTCTTTGAGTCGTGGTCATCTGCCATGTATCGTGAATAAATCTCTCCTCTTGGTGATCGAGGAAGGACGAGATCATCTCAAAGTCTGCCAGCTTCTGCCGAACATGCCAAATCCTGCTGAATCAAGATCAATCAATCAATCCAAACATCACTGCTAAATTTATTAGGTGTTGATTGCCGGCAATGGGATTGAATCTGATTATCCATTTGCTTTCTCCTGCATCGACTGGTGTTGCTGAGTACCTCGTATACAACGTCATCCAGTCGTCTGTTATGTTCTTTCTACATCAGCCAAAATGCAATGTTAGATAGATACATATAAGAGTATCCGAGTCTAAATGCCAAAATAGATGTCTACAGTACACCAGTGGGTCTCGTTACAACGACTGAAAGGACCAGACTAAGGAACAAGACAACGCATACACTCCCTCAGAATTGCATGACTGAGAGATAACTGAGGAGGGAAAAAAAGGTTAGATGCTCATCAGAGCCATCACTGCTGTCGCTGGGGGAATAGATGTCTTATTGTTGAGACACGGCGTTGACTATTCGCATGTTCGAATGGGGTACATTGTCAGCATACTGCAGGAGTTCCGCCTGTAGTAGAACCATCCAGTGGATATTAAGATGCTGGTTACTCGGTCACAGAGGGGATTGCAATGGGAAATTGTAAGTTGCAAGTGCACGTGTTTTGGACTTGACGAGCCGGTAGACTGCATACATCATTTCTCCACTTGAAGTACCGAAGCTTGGTGCTCCTTCTAGATCCTTCCTACTATTTCAGTCACTTTCCAGGTTTTACTAGCTCATTCATATCTCTAGTATTTAAGCAGAATACCTTACTGATGTAATCACTAATCTTTTGAATATCATCTACTTCCACAAATCCATTTGTGAGGTGCCTTGTAAGTAAATCTGACTGAACCATTGTACACGCCCCATGCTGTCCAGTGCTAAGGTCAACCGATCTATTCTAACACGTCCTAGTAGACTGTTAGGAGTTCAGCAGAAGTTAGATATTCGAAAGTCACTTACTAAGTTTGTAAGAGAGCATTGAAAGAACTCTGTGAATACCCATATCCACTACACTGGTGGATACGCAGAGGACTCTCTTTACAAATATTCATTATCATTCTCCAGTCTCAATCTCGACATGACTAGCTCACATCGCGTTCCACCTTTGGGTCCAGTCTCTCCGAGCTTGCAAAACATCTCACTACCTCACAACTCTGACAGCTCCAGTAATTTTGATTATAGAGTGGACGACCAGTTTGAAATGCGGTCTTTGTTTACCCTAGCAGACACCCTGTACCATTCCGATGAGGTTGATCTGAACAGTGTGGATATCTGCACAACCAATTTTCCAACAGTGAAAACACTCAGTGCCATCGACAACAACAAGTTTATAAAGGAAAGACGGACTATTGGACTTGTGTTAGGTGCGGATGACATCCAAAAATCATACCTAAAGAACACTGAACCCATTTCCTGCTGCCTGCATAAGGGACTCTTTAAGCGGGAATTTGAGGAACTGGACCAGCTACTTGCCTTACAGCGCTGAACCTTTCTTAAGGTACGTCTCCCTGAAACTCCGAAAACAGCTGTATATTCATTGGTGATGCAGCACTATTGCACTCTGAATTCTCGATTGTTCAGGCTCAGGCTGGTAGCTAAGAACGGATTTTTGGTTTTTGGGAGTATTATGCCCAGACTACCAACCTGGGGCGTAGAGGGAGGAACATCAGTAGAAGATTCCTGGTACAGTGAGAACGACTGGGAAATTTTAGCTATTTGTTACCGCGTTGAGGTCAAAAATTACCTAGTTGCACTTGACAAAATGTACGACTTTGGCTCGAATCTCCCCCATGTCGAACCCACCATTCAGGATGAAGAATCCGATTCCGGTGATAAGGAACATGCGAGTGCACAGGGTGAGACCGATATATCTAGAAAGCCTGCTAATCCACACAGAGCACTGCGGACAACAAGACACTCCTAATATATGCACAACCGCTTTGATATTCCGAGTTTTTGTGAGGTCGGAAGGAGAGCTTTGCGAGGTTTCTATCTCAATAGAAGGTTTATTTTAAAGTTGTACTGATTTTCTAGAAAACACGACAAACATATTTCCTATAGACCAGGAGTGTGTTTAAACACCAAGGGTGTATGATAGAGGCCGGGAACGTATATCTCACAAATTCACAAACGGACAATCACAAAGTCGAACACAATTGTCAACCAAAAGACAAATCCAAGTCAAGACATATGCAAATCCAAGATGATTCCTCAAATCAAGTCTCAAATCACACGAAGGATAGCACAAACACTGATAACAATAGATATCCGAATACGGAACCCAAAGTACAACAGGTAGCAAATCACTTATCTAACTACTAGAACTTCGAGTCCTTTTATACAAATGCCAAGCAGATACTAGAATAGACGAAACACTTCCAAGCTTTCTTCCTAAGCTGATTCTGACTCACAGGAGAGGACGGAAGGCTTATCCGAACACTCTCGACCTTTGATGACTCCTTCCGATGGTCCCTCAATTACTATTTTCCTTTTTGAGTCCTATCCGATTTTCTGAATCTCTCCGATACTCCTAGATATGACTGGGCAGACCTTTCCAGGCCCTCGATCATCTTACAAAGAGATCGATCCTAGAGTCATCGTGACTCTAATATTTTTCGATCCATGATCACCGAATTCTAGATCAGTGGAGCTGAGCCGATTGACATTATCCCGAGTGCCGGTGTTTGACCAAGCAACTCCTAGACTATTTCCAGGTCCAAGTGGAGTTGAGTCCCAAAGCTTTCTGACTTTCCCGAGCATTTCTCTAACCATTCGACTTTTCTAGTTTTTCTGTAGCCTATTACCGTTTGCTTTCTTAGATAGTCAAGTTTTCTAGATCTCTTGTAGATAGTTTGAATTCGAATGATATCCTTCCTTTCACTAAGTAAACCCTCTGGCAAATACCTCATAGAGTCTAGCTGATTCATAAGTTAACTGTATCTCAAACGATAGCTAACCCCGACTCATCAATCCAGTTTTCTAGATCTCTAACACATAGCTTTAACTGCATCGTAAGCTATAGCGAGTAATTCATAGAATGCGGATATCCAAGGCTTAGACTTATGTAGAGTATTGAAAGAGCGATTTATAGCCTTAGCCGAAAATCGGTCGTATCACTGGCACTACTCCAGGACAGTGACGACCAGTTTTCGCCCCAGTTCCACCCTGCTAACATGGAATCAGCATCCTTTATCCACCCACAATTGTTAGGCAGACGAAACTTACCAGTAACCCTGGAACCAGGCAAACCTGCTGAAGGCGCCGGTAAGCTTACGCCCTTACCAGGATGACCCTTATCAAGGATCTCATCAAGGCCTTTACCAACCCCAAGTCGGATTCAGGGATCTCCAATACCCGCAGAGAAGCAAGACACGGTCAGCGCGCTAAGGGCTCACCGTACTAACCTGTATACATTAGCTGAACCAGTGTCAGCTGCTCACATTCCTACTCAAGGGACGATCACACATCTTGTAAACCCGTTCAGAGGAACCGAGCATCTAGGTGAAATTTTTGGGGAAAGTGGAGGTAATAGGGAGGAGGAACAAACCATCCCTCCTGGGCTAGGAGGAGGCATGCCAGGAGGATCCGGAGACCCTGATGATGATGGAAATGACGGTCCCCCAAAGAGTAACCCCAAACGAAACCCACTGCCCGCAATACCACCTAATTCTAGGAATCAGTCAGGTAATCCTCAAACTGCCACGACTTACCACTTTGATTTTAAGCTCAAACTAATGGACATACCCCAATGGGATGGAAATATGGACAAGATTGTCTGCTGGATGAGTAAGGTCTCACAGCTGTCTAATAAATCTGTTCTCATCTCACAGCAACTTGGAGAGCTAGTTCCTCAATGACTTACGGGCTCTGCAGAAACCTGGTACTATTCGCTACCCTTGCGCTATCATCAGTCAATCGAAAAGAATTGGATTTCTTTGCGCAACGCGATCAGTGTGTATTTCATGAATCAAAAGTGGCTTGACAGAATGAAAGCAAAGGCTAGTCATGCCTATTACCATGAGCCGGGACACTATTGGGAGAGTCCCAGTGAGTATTTCATTCGCAAAAACGAATTACTCACCACAGTCAGCAACTTGGACGATTCAGAAATCATCATGGAAGTGATGGATACCGTGCTGGCCAGTTGGTCGATGATCCTCACAACACAGTCATACAAGGATGTGGTAGAATTCCAAGGTGCTATTCGCTATCACGAGGACAGCCTTTTGCGATTAGGTGGCACCAGTAATCCAGATCAGAATGATTGGTGGAAAGAAGTTTCCCACCAACACAGATCCCAATCCGAATCACCGAAGGCCAGGGTCCATCTCATCGGTGAGGAACTTCCACCTCCTCGTTTCCCTAAGGACGACAGTGTCGTCTCTTGCAAGGCAACACCCAAAAGCAAAGGAGCTTGGCCATGTCGCCACTGTGGGAGTGACCTCCATTGGGATAATGAGTGCCGCCATTCTCAAAAAGGTATGCGGACTGCTAGAGCAAGGCTCGCTGAGTGTACCATTGACGAATTGCAAGCTCAGGATGCTTACAAGGAGCTGTACTATGGACTCAGTGAAGGAGAGGATCAGGATTTTTCCTAAGCCTCCAGACTACTGAAGCATTGCAAGCTTTCCAAAACAATGCGACGGTCTCGGAGGAAATTTCTGAGAAACAAATAGGTAATACTCTTCATTCCGTCAATTCACCTCCACAGGACATTATCTTATCTCAGCCACCTAATACCGAACCCTCTGCACTCACACCTCTCCACGCATTCCGAATTGGTGCTCAAAGTGCCTCATGTCAGACCTTTCACTCCAAGCCAGCACTAAATCACAGAACACGACGACACCTTGCCAGAATGGTAACCAGTACCAGTTTCAAAACTGCAAAGTCAAATCCTAATGTACCTGAATTGTTACTGAAAATGACATGTTTAATGGATTGCCCACCAGGTTGTTCCTTCTTGGGTTCTAAAGCCACGGAGCTAGAGGTGCATGTTAACAACCTTGACAACACCATTCGTCTCATTTTCGATTCTGGGTCGGACATAACCCTTATCTCTCAACAAGCTTACGAGGGTCTACGAAGTAAAGCTAAGATTTGCCAAGGTCAATGAATCAACCTAGTCCAGGTTACGGGCAAAACTACCATCTCAGGTTATGTTCCTCTAACCTTACACTTCACCACAGCGGACGGACCAGTAGAGTTGATGGTGGAGGCATATGTAGTTAAAGGTATGTCTAACCCATTCATCCTTGGGAACGACTTTGCCGACCAGTATGCTCTTTCCCTCATTCGACAGGATTTGCAAACCTTCATCACCTTTGAGAATTCAGGCAGGGAAACAGAGGTTTTCAACTCTGTAGGAATGCCACACATCGACGACAAAGGACATGCTTTCAGGATTACCACTCAGGAAGGGAGTGACAGCACGGCGTCAAAACTCACTCGACATCAGAAAGCTAAACACCTTCGCAGACGGTTGCATTCACGACAGCAGAAAGGTGAGGTCCTTGCTGCAGAACGAACAATAATCCCAGCCTTTTCCAGTGCTGTGGTTCCGGTTCGTGCCTTTTTTCCAGAGGGGGTGGACTTGCTATTTGTGGAACGGCAATTCCATTCCAATGGGCATCCAGAGGAGATCTACGGAGCTCCCGACACTTTGATCAGCTCTCAGAAACCCCTTCTTCACGTAGCAAATTTCTCCTCAGTCCCTATCATTGTTCTGGAAGGCCAGATCTTGGGAAAGGCTCAAAACCCGGGAACCTGGCTTGATAAGGCCCATCGTGTCTCTCAATCCAACGCTAAGCAACACCTTCTTCTAATTCGTACTCTTATACGAGCTAATACAGCTCGTAGTTATGGTGACATCACATCCAAAGCTCATCAAAATGCCACTGGCCAAGTTGACAATCTGGGAGAGGAAGCCATAGAAGGAGGGCCTAAGACAGCAGAAGTAGCATTGGAGGAGACAACTTCCGAACAATTACTGAGTGAGGTTCATATCTCTCCGGACTTATCTGAGACACAGCGCTGAAGGTTGAGCAGGTAATAGAGAAGAACCACGAGGCTTTCGGACTAGACAGACGACTGGGAAATCACCCGGGACTAGTCGATATCACTCTATAACTGGGCGCTCAACCCATCTCACTTCCCCCGTACAGCGCATCACCTGCTAACCAAGAAGTAATCAACAAACAAATGGATTCTTGGCTCCAACTTGGTGTCATAGAGCCCTCCACTAGCCCTTGGGGTGCCCTGGTTTTTATCGTATATCAAAACAGTAAGGCTCGTATGGTTATTGATCTCTGCCGCCTTAACTCACTGACAGTACCTGACGAGTTTCCGTTACTGAAACAAGAAGACATCCTCCAAGCCAGTCGATGCTGTAGACCATTTGCAAATGCTACGGCCCAAGCCAGGGAACCATTTGCAAATGCT
>QLOY01005754.1:0-12943 GCA_003313965.1 Megacollybia marginata
CATATTTCAGATCACAATAGATCCTAATAGATCTCCCTGAGCTCCGACCGTAAAGCATCAGGAGGTCAGGCAGTGTAGGATAGGATAGGACTTACCCGACACGAATTGGGTATATTGCAGCGAGAGAAGCATATGATTTCGGCTAGCCAATCATCACAAGGTCTTAGATAACAGGGCCCCTTAGGCCCGCCGGCGGAAACATTCGGAAGGAATGACATAGCCGCCAGCGGGTTGCTATAATCAAACTATCCGTGTATATCCTTCCTTCCTTCCTTCCTTCCTCGAGGACGAAAGACGCCTCAGTGGTCCCAACACATCATGATCGTCGAGCGAGCGACGAATGACCGCAACAATCACATTCCCAAGACCATCGCCACAACTTAGACACGCTTCGATTCCATTGCTATGAATAACAAGAGAAGCCTGCGGTGGCTTCGGAGCCCACAGATTGGACAAAGATAGTCTCCATTGTACTTCCTGAGATAAAATCAAGCCTCGAGGCTCTGAACCGACCATCCCACATAGGGAAAACCAGAACCATATGCCTACCGGGCTTAAAAGTAGAGGCGCCCAACAGTAGCTCTCCCGCGTTTGAGGTATAATCTCGTACGGTCCGAGAACCTCTGAATAGCACAGCAGCGACGGGCATATGTTCTTCCTTGATACCCGCTTTTACACCGTGCGGAGAAATCACGAAGGAAATTGAAGGTAGCCGAATTTTGGATGCTGGTGTTTAATCCTTACCACCATGGGAGCTGTTCAAGGCAACGACCTCCCGCACTAAGAATATTGACCGTGACAGATTGAAAGATGAACCATAACTCGGGCTGCATCTCAATTGGTAAACAGGAGGGGAAGACAAAAGAACGAACAGACGGGAGAAGGTAGAGGCGTCTTTGCCATACCAGGTATAGCACGGACTTTGTGTAGGAGGATCACCAAAAACCTTTGCGTCTCTCGAGTTCGAGAATGACACGGAGTTCGGTGTCTTGTCCCCTGCGTGAAAACCGTGGTGCTAAGGAGAGAGCCAGTGCCAGCAGCCATTGAATTCGATCCAAACCGAGGACGGCTTGAGGACGGCCGCAGACTAGCCATCAAGACATGACGGGACGGGCCATCTAAAGGCAAATTCAAGGTACTGAAATGGAATTTCTGGTCATAACGAATAGCCACAAAGAGTAATATTGTTCTTTGTTGCTCCTAGGACCTGCTAGTCAGAGTCTAGAATGGCCACCACCGTTGCACCACCGACGCAAAGCATAATTTGGCTTTATTTGTCACATTTGTCACAGTCACTCTTTAGATCAGAATACTTACAGCCTAATAGTATACCAGATTCTGGTGAACTTTCCAACATCAAGTGTTCCATCTCCAAAGGAATCCTGTATCGGCGGAAGAGAGTTCATCGCACATATCGGAACGGGAGACCACTACCCCTATTGTTGAATTAAGTCTTACTGTTTAATAAATAGATCCGAAACATCGATTTAGGTCGAAACAAAGCGTTGAAGGCCTCGGAGTAAACGTTAGTCTCAAAGCAAGAATAGAAGCCCGCATGTCCGATCCAAAGCCATTTCTTGCGAGGCGATAGATTGCAAAAATTATTTGTTGGATCCGTAAAGTTCGTCTACTCTTGTTGCGTCCAGTGGCCATATAGCTCTTGTTGTAATGATAAGTATGTACAAGCCGACACTTAAGGCGAATAAGCACTATCGACCCAAGACGTATAAGAACTCCCCAGAACGTCGGAAATCGTATATCCCGCATTCGAGGTCAATTCTGTCGAGAACGATGCACGGGTCCCAGCCGCCCCAGGACCGGTGTTATTGAACTCTGCGAACAAGACGTCGGCTGTGTTGGGTGTCGAGGATGACCATTCTTCCCAGCCGGCACTGTTGATCTCGGAACCGAGGTTGGAGGAGGTGAATACAACACTGAAGAAGAGGTAAACGAAGGAGATGGTTTGTTAAATGGAGCGAACCGAGCGTATTGAGTCCATGGTCGGCCAAAGAACACTTTGCCAGTTAGATTCGTAGTCGCAGATGAACTTGTCGTCACAGTTGCTTGGTTGATAACAACTAAGATAGTAGCAAATAAAAAACTATCCAAGAACCTAGACATGTTCGACTCACAAATACTCTCATCGGTGGAACTGGTAGGTCCATCAGCAGTGATCGTACCAGCAGCTACGGACGCGATGGTATTCTTGTGGAAGAATGTACGAGCATGCTGGCCGAAGATAAAGTCAACCGCTCCCTCGATGTAACATGACCCAAAGAATTGGTTTCCCGTTTCGGAGAGGACGGTGTCTTGGTATCTGAAAGAATAGTCAGATTTCGACTGGACAAAGGTTAAACGCACCCATAGAATCCTGCTCCGTAGTACCCTTGATTCGTTCCGTAGGCACTCAGCGCCAGTGCCTGCGAGCCAACTCCAAACTAAAGGTAGATAAACGATGTATCGACAACGGGAGGAACATAGAATGTACCGTATTCTTGACATTAACGTTGTACAATGCAAAGTTGTCCTTGTGGACGCGGAGAGTACCGCTATCGTCATCGTCCCCTGTCTGAGCTGCAGATAGCGAGTGTTGGATGGTGACGCTATTTGACGTGTAGTTGCTAGTATCAGAGGTGGAGCCCATAATCTAAAGAACGGTCAAAGGTAGCTTTGATTGATACACAGGGCTTCCTGTTAGCATGCCCGTCCTGTTGATTGAAACCTGCTCATTGTATGTTCCTAAATATTTAAGTCCGATTAGACTTTTGGAAATCCAGTAATACCTGGGTAAATAAAGATCGTTTTTGTGGAAGTAGCATCAAGCGAGTTGACTGCAGCTTGAACTGTACTAAATTCTCCCGACTGTGTTCCACTTCCACGAACGATGACGGCACCGGCAGGCGGTGAAGTACGACTGGTTCGTCTTTCCAAAGGGCTTGCGGTAATGCAAAGAAGCGCGACTAGAAGATAAAGAGAAGAGAGATGCTTCAATGTCATTGTAGCGAAGGTGGATATTCGTTGCCACATCGCCCCATTCAAGTTATATATCAGCCAGAACTCACCTGACCGCAGAATGGGATTTGCAGCGGGCCGCGGAATAACTCGATTGGAGGAAGAAGAGGTGGGATTATTGCGAGTCATTTAGACGCTGTATAGTCGGAAAGTTTAAAGCGACACATGATAATGAGCAGCAACGCCGGCGGTCCGAGCAGGAATCCTCAAATTGGCGCGATCACGATCCACCCCGTGTTTGTGCACAAAATAACAAGAAACCACCTTCGATTCACTAGTATACAAATGGACCTAGAAATGGAAAAGTAGCTGGATACATGAAACCTGACAGACATCAATTTGAGTAAGATAGCGAGGAACGCTTACCAAGTTAAACGCCAACGTCATACCTCGTCCCAAAGAGATACATTCCCATACTCGTCCTCGACTGTAACATCTAAACCTCTTGTTCGAAGCATCATCAATGTTTGTACTGCATTTCGAGGAATCGAGACATCCACAGCTTCCAATTTCACAGTTTTGATGCAAGCTACTTCATCTTCAAAAGAGGACGGTTTCCAACGCGAGTGTATAACTTTAACAAATAGGTGCATAAAAGCCATGCTGGATGCAAGTTGACAGCCCTTGAGGGTCAGCGATGTGAGGTGGGTAAGAATGGGTTGGCGGCCTTGATGATAGTGCAGGCTGGAGAGGAGTTCATCGTTGACCATGTTGTCAGGACACTGGCTAAAATCATAAAGTTCAGATAGGTATAAAGTAGTGAGGGCTGGCATGATCCTAAGCAAAGCAATCAGGTCACTGCTCGCTACCCAAGGACCATCAAGACAGAAGGACGTGATGAGTGCAGATGATCGCGAAAGGAGCGAAGGGAGCTCTACAGATGACCAATGTAGAGCATCTTGGTTAGTCTTGTGAAACTTTGCTACAATGGAAAGTGATTGCAGCTTCGGAAGGACTAGCGCTCCAAGCAGTTTCGACATGTGAATCTCATTATTGCTATTGTTAACGACAATGGTGAGAGAACAAAGGTTGGAACGAACCTGCTGGAGCACATAGTGATCTTCACCGCCAAGCACACGGAGAGTCGACTTTGAGGGAGCGAAGGTTGGGTAAATTAGTAAGTGAATTGGCGATGGAAGGAGGGTATGATTCAACGAGCGTCAGGTCAACGATTTGGTTCCAAGGAATAGCAGCACTGGAGGGTTCAATATTAAGCACAGTCGCTGTGCGTAACTTTTGGGCACCTTCGACCCATGCACTATAATAGTTGAATGGCGCGACCACGCTGCAGATTTGCAAGGAGTCCAAACGTCGTTGGATAGAAGATAGAGCTTCTAGCAGGGATCCGTTGCGGCCAAGCAACCAGCCTGACATACTTTGCCATCGGTTTGCTTGATCGCAGAGCAAAGGAAGACACGCAGGAACTGGCGCATCCTCTCCAGCATTGATCTGAAAGTTGAGTTTGAATTTGGCTGACAGCCTGAGAAGATGTTCCACTAATGTAACGAATGGTTCCTGCGTACTGCCCCTGTCTAGAAGGAGGCTGATATCGCACCACAGACCGGGAGTCCCGACAGCGATTGAGCGCCAATGTGAACAAATTGAAGCAATTTTGAAACCGGGAATATAGGCCTCTCCAATTCGAAAATCGAGGATATTCGTAACTCCATGGTCCATGAAAATCTGGCCCAAAATTTCAGGTGGAAGTTTGCGAATGGGTGCCATGAGGGATTTGGCAAGTCGGATTTGCCCCTTAAGATTCTCTTTCTCATTCTCCAAGGCTACTATCGTGTCTTGTAACCGCGCTATAGTCTCCCCGTATTTCACGAATTCTTTTTCTGCGTGGGCCACGAGCTCGTTTAATTCGGTTCGTTCAGAGGCACATGGGGCAAGGTTGCAACGGGTTGTTGACAGGAGCTTGCATTCCTTCAGTTTTGTCAAGGCCGTGAAGACTGGACTGCAATCTGAGCACGGCATGCGGGCGATTCGGTGAAAAATAAGAATCACGAGACCATTGAATATAATCGCTGTGGCGGTGTGCAGTGTTGGCTAGTCTCGTGGCACCTCCACAAAAATTCAATTTGTCACTTGACAATCTTTGACAAGCCCCCGCAACGCGTTTGAGAAGTGAGATTTCATGTGAATATTAGAACTAACTCGAAAAAGTTGGGGTCCTCAAAGGTTCATCCAGTGGCATTCACAGATAATGTACAGAACCGGTGATCGTTTCGTCCACTTAAGCTCCAGGAGTACAACGATCTCAATATCGAATGCGAGACCCAGCAGCAAACGGAAGATCCTACGTTAAAATCATAGGAAGGATTGGTTTCGAGAATACGCTGGTGCGGGCAGCAGGACGCGAGTCTATACGCATGGATGAGGGAATTGAAGCAACAGTCTCTGACACTTACTCTTGAGGGCTGTTGCCGGGAATGTTGTTTGCTTTCATGAGTGCTAGCCTTGACGCGATCAGTGTGATACTACATGGAAAGTCATCATCTAGATGTGGCATGCAGGAGCTACTCGCGCACCCTAGTATTACTCCTCGCATTGTCCCGTTTCGCCTTAGAAATATGAGCCGCTTTCGGAAGCGGAGGTCTCTCTGTGATCGTAGCGTAGGAAGGTGGGTAGGAGTGAGGCCCAGGGTCGCAGGAGGCAAATTCTGCGTATGGCTCTATTTGAAGGTGGTAGTTTAAATCGGGATTGTTATAGGTAGTTTGCATTTGAGTCTTCTGCATCGCACGCTTTTTTTGTTTTTCCAGGGCTCGTACATGGGCACGATATTCCTCGGAGGGTGGCATGCGATGCCTGCGCCTGCGTCGCATCGCGAACACTAGCAGAGTAACAATAACTAAAAGAGACGAGGTTAACATTGAGAATGCGCCATTAGTGAAGACTCACGAGCGGAGACAACGAGAGAGGTCAAAACAAAGACAACAATGTTGCCCGTGCTAAACTTCGGAGAAGATACTTTAGAGTCTTGCGCCAGCGCAGTCATAGAAGATAGAGCTATCATAAGGAGAGCAAGGAGAGACATAACGAGGACGAATCAAAAGGGAAAAAAGGAGTTGAACGAGAGGAATGGTGTTTGCAACACCAAGGCAGGGTATTGAGATTGTGTTCACAAGCCGCCCTTTTAAAGTACAGTTTTCCGCATTTGTGGGTCAGAGAACAATGGAACGTAAACCGGCCAATGGAGCAACATTGTCGCAACAACGAGAACTGTCGAAATCCTTACATCGATCTCCTGAAGTCTCTTGACCGTGGTTTATCCATGCATTGGTATCATTTATCCAGGGCCAAGGCAAGCCCGTATCGGGTCTTTAGAGCAGATTGGGAATATCAACAAAGCGCTCAAACGTTCGCGTTCAAACAAGAGCACGATCACGTGTTTATCATAATCTCGTAATCCAACTTAACTCACGCTCGTGCTTGCAAGACTATTTTATGAGGAAGATCGCGTCGGTTGAGAGGCCTGGGGTTTCGGGTCGAAGGGCCTTTAGTTGAATTAACTCTGTGGTTAACAATTCCAAAGTACATCACTGACTCGGAAACTTAGTGCTACTTAATATAGTCGAGTTCAAGACACAAGCAAGTACACAAGTGCACCTTCCAAAGATCATATATACTGCAAAAAATGAGACATGCTAAAATGTAGAAGAACATCCAACTTACCCCTTCACGGGTCGAGGGGAGGGCTGGTGGCGCGAGGCCAACACGAGCCTATGGGAATGATCGATACAAACTGGGGGACATCAAAGAGAGCCCTACCTTCTTTAAAGGTCTGGGATGCGATATTCGTGGTCGAGATCTAGGCTTCGAAGGTCGACTCCCCGTCTGCTACATCAACAAATGAGACTCGAAAGTTTGAACAGATCATGGAGCAACTCACTCTTGTCGAAGAATCGTTATTCGTCCAGACTGTGTACATTTCAAACTCCGCAGGCCTGTTTAGAGGCAACGATATGTCGAACTTTGATGGAGGAGGTCTTTGCGCTGCGGCAGCAGACTTTCCTCGACTATTTCCGGCTGATTCGAGAGGCCGTGAGGAGTCCACATAGTACGGGTCCTGAGTCTGACCGGACGCTGCACTCTCCTCGGCTTCACGCTCTTCGCGTCGACGATTCATAGCAATTTCGAGATCCAACTCTCGCTGGTTTTTTGCCTTCTCACGACGAAAGCCCAGGTAGACCTTAATGGCCATCCAAACTGGATCACCATAAGCTCAAAATCAATTTCAAAATAAGGATTCATACCAAGGATACTGTCGAAAACAGCAAGCAGTATCAACCCGATTGCCACGCCAGCTACATTGTATTCGGGAGCCTCCGAGTCAGACATTACAGAGACTGCCAGTGTCAATATCGCGATAGTTCGATGAGGGTAATTTAGAAACAGAATGAAAGAGCGTCCTGAAGTTTTATCAAAAGCCTGGGTCTTGCCACAGAGCTCGATCGTGGGATTGAAACTGGTTAAAGGAATGAAAGAGAGTGAAGGGATTTAGTATCTCACGTGTGGCCCAAACCCGACAATTCGTAACCAGAGTTGTCAGCACCATTGTTCATGGACAAACGCAGGACGACATGCTTTGGGCTGTTAGCCACACCAGATGCCTTACCAAATTGAATCGGGAGACTTAGAACGCTGGATGAAAGCATTTGCAGCGACATAATCCTGCCACAATACAAGGTGATCGAGCCACTGCTTCAAAGGGCCTTCGCCACTTCCCAAGAAAAGCCAAACTTGGCAATTGCCGGATAACATTCCGTTAGCGCAGCTTCTAAAACCTGGAAAGCCAGCATTCTGATGTCGAAGCTCTGAGCTGTTATCCTTGATGCCCTAGTTCAAAAGTTGGATCTTGTTGGATTCTTATTGGAATACCTGCCGTCGTACATGATATGGCTCATAGAAAGCATGCCTCGCAATTTCTGGGCTCGCATATCCTCAACATACTTGCCTGCATTATGTAAAAGTAGTCGGAAGGGCTCCAAGTGCAGTAGGTCAAAATGAGCCTCGAGGATGCGACCAGCGCTATGCTCGTCGCTCGATGAAAGTCTGCCTTTTTATAGGCGCCGAGTAGAAATTACCAGATGGGCGAATGACATCGTCATTCGACGAATCATCGCGATTTCCACTGGGTGACCGTACCAACTAAAGGTTAGACGAATTTGTGAATTGTAGAAAAAGATGGTTTGGGAGTGGCTGTGCTTTTATTGTGGTGCCAAATAAAAGCCAACATGGACTATGATCTGAGCATGTCGCTTGTCATTGTCTACGGTCCGACTACGACTTGAAACACTCCGATGTTAGTGTAAGTATCACATCCATTGAATTTCCTCTAGACGGGTCAACAACATTCAGAATAGGATCCTCGAAATGCAGCGGGAAACACAATTTTCTTCTAGGGTATAACCGTGACGGTCGACCTACTCTCAAAGCTACCCACATTCGCACCATCAATAGCCCAACAAGGCTAACGAAACGTTCTTTCCTGTCTAAAGCTCACCATAGACTCTGCTCGAAACGACGGAAGATCTCAATCAAATTTCCGCTCAGACTCGGATGTGCCTCCGTAAAAACCATGTAGATTGCTGGCTTCCAAAGTCGCTACCGTTACCTTTAACCTCAATTACAAGGTCTACTGTCAAGATGGGCTCACTTGTTGATTGACCCGGTGTGTAAGCGCGGGCTGAGGCGAGATCTGTTAGACCCTGTACCGTCGTGCTATGTAAGTATCCTGTCCGCTGGGGGCTGTACCTGTCACGATGCAAAATTTATGCCCTAGTCTGCATAGGGACCTTTCGATGGCAATGCTGACTGATTACGTGAGTCAAGACCGTGTGGCGTTGTAGTGTTTGCAGCATTCATGCGCATTGCCTTGATCCGGTTTGACGCAGAGACTAAGAGCCTCACTGCCAGTTCTCTCTTCCCTTCCGCACGGAAGGAAGGAAGTACACGGCATGGTCCATGCATGAACGCCCGAGCGTGTCGGACTCTCGAGGAAAGCAGAAGCCAAGAAGGCAAAGAAGGATGCCAAAAGAAGTAAAGGTATGAATAAACTTCAGGCTGAAATCGCAATGACTGCCATGACTTGGCTTTGAACACTTCGAACTTGAAGTTCGCAGCAACTTGAACACAGCCCGAGGTAGGACTCACTTGCAGCTCCTACCAACAGCTTAATCGACTGTCTTTATCTGCATCTCCTAAATACTCTGAATCCATCGCCGCTGGCAGAATGATCATTGATTCGTATCATGATGCCCAGGCTCTCTTCATTTAAAGCTGTTCCGAAATGACTCTGGTTCTCGTGGCCATCAATCTTCGACACTTCTTATAGAGCTGTGGAACTAATAAACCACCCATACTCAATTCCCTGTCATACCAGAGATATGACGGACTCCCAGTCTCAGATTGAGCTCCCCCCAAAAATCTTAAATTTGATAGTAGTGTCTTTTGGTGTCACTTGTCTTGGTTATGGTATGCTATCTGATTTGGACTTGGTCCTTCACTGCATTCAGGTTCTGCAGGATGTTTTTTGACACTCACAATTGTCACCTTATTCACAATGCTGTAAGCTTAATTTGGCTTTCCTTATACTTTGTAAATACATCAACTAGACGCAATGGAGTTCCTACCTCTAGGGGACGACAAGTTCTATTAGCTGCCGTTCTGCTCTTCTTCATCTTCTCGACAATTTCCTGCATAAGCAGCTGGCTGGTATATTCATGGATTTTGTACCCTATTTTTGACCTCGAGTCGGTGAGTTGGCAATTGAAAGGTTGCATTGGTGTAGACATCCATAGAACATCAGAAGAACTGGGATAACTTCGAAGGTTGTGACTACCTCAGTAAATATAATTGTGAGTTGCATTTTTTGGCAGTGACAACTGATGATTGATAACATGATATTGTTCTGCCGTAGTTTGTCCTCAATGATGCCATTGTTGTGTGGAGAGCATGGTCTGTGGTGCAACAACGTGTCCTTCATGGTGTTCTTGCCCTTCTATTGGGAGCCATGACAGGTAATGCTTTATTGAATAGTTGAGTTTCATGCTCAATGTGCTCCTATTGAGTATGTATGGTGATCGACATTGCGATTATATCTTCTCAAAGTCCAATAACGTTCCTATCTTTGCTGGAAGGCCCACTGTTGGAACCATATTTTTTCTTGCTTATGTATATTCCGTTACTGCTGACCAACATCATCTCTACTCTCATAATCATCCATAAAACCTGGTTCGTGCTCCATCCAATTCAACTCGGAGATGGAAGACTGATGATTGATACAAAGGGTTTACAGAAAGCAAGTTAAGGCCCACCTTCAATCTAATGGGACAAGAAAGACACAAGTTGAACAAGTCTTGGTCCTTTTGATTGAATCAGGTTTTATCTATTGTGCAATTTGGGTTAGTTGCTGCTATTCTGTACCCTGTTACTCAAAACAGCATTATGCAGATCATCTTCTTTTGCAGCTTCCTTGTTAGAACAACCCCAACGATACTGATTTACATCATGCAGGCCATCATGCCATTTATTGCTGTGAATACTGCTCTGTTGCTCATGACTTAAGGCTCACAGAATGAATCATAGGCTATCTATCCTCTGATCATCATCCTGGTGGTCGAACATCAAAAGTCTTCTCGGTATTCCATGACAGAGTCACCCACTCGACCTGGACCCATTCAGTTCACTTCACCTCCTATATCATACTGTCTACAGGACTCGAGCTGGCAGGGTAGTATCTCCATCCTTCAGTCGATTGTCAAGCATATAGAATCCTGTTGTGAGACTCGTGATTGCGAAGACTTGACTCGAGCGCAAGCCTGAGGAGCTAAGCGGAAAAGAGAATGAAGGAATAAAGACTCATATACTGTCTCTTTACAAACTGGAACTGATATATATGTAGTGCAAATGATGCAAATTTCTCCGCAATGATATAACCTCCTCGATGGCAAACGCAGCACTTGAACTCTGCATGCTACAAAGATTGTTGGGCCATATGTAGCGCTCCCTCGCTTAATTCAGTCATGCTGCGTTTGACCTGTCTCTATTCCAGAGAAAATCAACACTAGTAAGTGACCGAAAGAAGGAAAAAGCGTATCTAAATAAAACTAAATAACGTCCTTTTAAAGAGACTGTCATGTTGCTGTCACAGATCCCTTACACTCTCCCCTACCAGATTGTGTCCAGAGGATCAATCTCAACAAAGAAATAAAGAATGTGAAAGGTGTGGATAAATGAAACTCTGAAAGAGCATGAAAATTGTAACGATTAACCTTTCTCACATGATTCCAAGTCCGTTTTGTCTTGCCTGTGCTTCGCTACAACCTTATTGACTATGAGTTTGTCTAGATCGAAACAGACTCGTCCAAATCGTTGTTTTTCAACTCCAGACTCGCATCGTGGATAGGATATGCGAATACGGATCAAAACCGAATTGTGAGATCGGGTAGAACCGGATGATTTTGAAACAGGGGTTGCAGCAGTGTCAGGAATCGGTGTCAGTGTAGGTAAGTGTTTTGATGAACGGCGCCGACGACGACGACGCTTTCGAGCTGGCATTGTGGACATCGAAGATGCTGGTATGTTCTCGGACTCCGACATCTTTGATGATACCGCTGATTTGGCGACAGCGACTGGAACCGGAGGTGAATAAAAACGAGTAGGAGTAGGTTTGTTATCGACATGGGAGCTAGAATTACTGGAATTCATAGACTTGACAACCCAGCGATGCCGTAAAGATTCTGGAAGGAATGACTGTTTGGGAGAAGATACCGGTTTCGAAGCAACAGCTGCAACAGTTGCAATCGATTTCCGATAGGCTGTGATGGCTTTCGACATTGTTTCAGGGGACACCAACGATGAGGTCTTGCGTTGGTGTTCATCCAATCGATCCAACATCTCCTGTAGATTGGATACATAGCCGTCCTCGTAAGACCATATATAGCATGCAGTCAGCAAACGGATGATGGCGTCAACATGTGAGCTTGCAGCATCATTCCAGCGGTCGGAATATTCAAGCTGAATAGCGACATCGGCGAGACCACTGGTATGTTCAATCCGGCGCAGCAAAGCCTTTTCAATAGCTTCACGACGCACCGTAGATTTGTACTTTGCGCTGGGGAGATACTCCAAATAGGAGACCTCAGACCCATCCAGTGTTAACATCTGGAATAGCACCCACAGCTATGAGCTGTAGGTTACAGAAACGCAAAAAAGTGTAGCGCTCCCTCGCTTAATTCAGTCACGCTGCGTTTGACCTGTCTCTATTCCAGAGAAAATCAACACTAGTAAGTGACCGAAAGAAGGAAAAAGCGTATCTAAATAAAACTAAATAATGTCCTTTTAAAGAGACTGTCACGTTGCTGTCACAGATCCCTTACACCATAGCATCTGTCGTTCATCATTCAATTACACCGATAGAAGTATGTAGAGTACGAATAAACATGTTGATAGATACAAAAAAAAGTACATACAAAACAGGTGGCAGATTGCTGTGTAACCATACAATGCCTTGACATAAAAGAGAATTCCCTCTCCTGCTCCCACTCTGTCGGAAGTTTCAGGATCGGGTGTAGGTTGGATAACAGGACCCAAGGAATTTGTGGGGTTGATGTGGTATCGGATGGAGGGACACTTTCATGGTGATAGCTGCTGCTGCTGTTTTGGAAGCTAGCAATCCACGCAATTTCAGAGTCCATAACCCATTGGAGGCATGCGAAAGCTGAAGTGTACCGCATGTACTGTGTCAGCCTTATTTGGAATCCATTCAGCTAGAAATGATCATTGGGAATGAGATAGGCCTACAGTGTCGGGAACATGGTTCTTATCACGTTACGCAAGGCGAGCCAGAATTCCAACTGTCAACTGGGGGTGGGCAACGCCCTGCCAAATTCAAACTCCGACAGTCACCTTCCCGATTTGGACTCCC
>QLOY01005755.1:0-15232 GCA_003313965.1 Megacollybia marginata
ACCAACCTGGGTGCATTGTTCAAACCATTCCTAGAGCATGATACAGCTAATATAAGCCTACCTTAAGGCCAGCAGGGCAATCTGAGAGTAAAATAGGAAGCTGAGGGTTACAGAGAGTGTGAGCGCGCAAGCGCTTATGCTCTTGGCACACCGGAACGGATCAGGCACCGTGGCTGTGCAACTGACCTCTGCCTTTCACAACGTCGAGCTGGTTGCAGCAGTGCATTCCACAGTTTATGCAGGTAAGTGTTCTAATACCCCCCTTTGAGCTTTTTATCAGCTGTTCCCACTAGCCCAATGCCAGCCCCTCTCACCTAAACCCAAATTGACGTCGACCTGACGCATGCCTCCCCTCCTACCAAACCAACACCAATCATTCCACTATAAAAACCCTGTCTCACCTCACTATGTAACTCAACAAATGTTAGAGGCATGCATTGAGAGGTTTGCGATGCCACGCCACATCAACACACCTCTTCCGTCCACCCTTAACAACAGCCACTGACCTACCCCTCACGCAACCATACTGATACCAACAACTGTATCGTTGATGTTGATAAGGTAAGTTATTAATTTTTGAAGATTCACTTGCAAATCCCAAGCCCATAACAAATCTTCTTGCACCATCTGATGGCTATCAGAATCAACGTCAAATCCCTCACCCAACCAATGCCAGTTCCCACCCAACTAACAACGAACCCAACCAACCAATGGTGAACCCACAACCAATCCCTTGCCAAACCAATGGCCAAACTGCCTACCAATTCATCACTGAATCACCAAACTGACGACGAATCCCTCCTGACCCACAATTATTCAACCAGCCAACAAAACAGCTAGGAACAGCAATGAAAACTGCCAACGACGAAGCCTACCAAGCCACCGACAAATCTCCACTAAAATCACCCACCAAACTGACGACCAAATCACCCACCAAATTGACAACAAAACCCCCCACCAAACCGGCAACAAAACCCCCACCAACGCTCAATTCTGCAAGCAACACTACCGAAGCAAATTTATCAACCCCGAAAGCCACATCCATCCATCAGACTAGCAATGCTCATCCTCAAAACAGCGGTCATTGTTTTGGATAATTTATTCTGGATTTCCCTGTATTTATCGCATGATTTAATCTAGATTTTCCCTGTATTATCCGAATTTTAATGACGAATCCAGCCACCCAGCCACATCTATATTGTTTACATATTGTGAAAATATAGATTATAATCCTACTGTGCCTAAATATGAGCATCGCAGGCTGCGGAACGAGCAGGACAGCCCATACCAGTCAACAATAACATATAAAACAATAACAAACAAAGGGGCGGGCACATCATGCATCACCTGCCCTACCTGCCATACATAGTAGTCCGTATAGACCTGTATAGTAGTTCTGTCTAAAAAAAATAGGCATTTGGCATGGTTATATGCATGAAAATGCCTTACTATCTGACATGGTTACAACCAGTCTGGGAGGCTTTTTTATAACTGGTTATATCCAGTCAGAAAGGCTTTTTGATGGGGCAAGAGGTGTGTAGTCACCAAAGTAAACTTGCGTGCAAGTCACCGACTTAGTACCTCCTCCTCTCCCGTATCCTCAAGGCCGCACAGTGATCTTTGAGATCTTCTAAATCGAAGTCTCACCCGCAATGTTTAGGACCTACCTGACAATCTCCCCCAGAACATTCAGTTCGTCCGAGTCAATCCGAAGCCCATTTGATTGGAGTCTGCCCTAAACCAGCGACTTTCTAATCGTTCTCGTTTAGTTATACCACTCATGTACTTACAAGGGGATATAACATCTCTGTTACTTAGAAGAAGCATCAGGGTGGTACTTAGGAGAAGTACTACTTTGAGTGTTGGGTTGTGGGTTGTGGTTTAGTTACCTCGCCTCCTTCGCTTAGGTAGTCTCATTTCCTTTGTAGCGTAGTCGGCTCGCCTTTTCCGTCACTGCACGGTCAGGTTCCTTTTCATCGTCACGTACGGTTATCATCTTCGATTTTCTCTGTACCTTTTGGGCTATATATGGACCATGCTGTCCATTGGGACTCCATGACTTGGGGCTGCATAAAAGCAGCAATGATTGCCCCTTCGCATTCGGTGGTGCAGGCTTCAGGTGACAAACATCTACATTTCTGTGGCACGGTCGTCCTTCATGATCTGTGAATGTAACACAAACCTCATGGAATTCAGGTTCTGGATAGTCAGCTGGAGGTTTAATCCTGCCGGAGTCAACTGTAGCAAGACATTTAAAGAGAGAGGCATCACTGTATGCAGCACCAAACGCTACGAGGACCTGATTGTCACCGATTAGACTGATGTAGCTTGAACCACCATCAAGTGGTTCATCTTGAAAGAGAAATTGACATGGACCTTAAAGCGGGAAATCAATAAGATAGACACAGAATTGAATCCAGTTACCTGTGAGTGGATGTTCATGATGCTTAGTTTTCCAATAGTGACAGTATTCCTCCGAGTTTGTTTCCTCAGGATCAGGTAGAGGTGTTTTCGCCTGCAGGACAGGAGGCTCCTTGGGCAAGATAAAGCGTTTAGTCTCTGACAAATTACAATCTGTCAGTCTACAAATGTTTCAGAAGAGAGAGCCATAGTCACAGAATTCTAACCTGAGTACAACATATTTATGAGGAATGTGACAGACTTTAGGACCATCAGCCAGTCCTGGTAGTTCGACCAATGCAAATCTTCTGATGACAAGTTTGAGATGACCTTTGTAACCTTTGTGCAGACCGCCAACAATAAAAGCTTCGTGACCGATCTTATGCTCTGTACGCGGCAATGTCATTCGTGTGTCAGGAGGTTGGATGTCTATTTTTGAACGATTACTGTCGTCAACTCCATCCCACTGTTTGATGATTCCCAAGTCACGGCAGAGCCAATCCTCAGAAGCGAGAAAGTAAAATCGGTCAAGATCCAAGGTATGGTGAGCGTTGATGATGTAATGTGTCATAGATGAAGTTTCCACATTCGAGGTGATGGTGGTGACGACGAGCGTGTCAGGATCGGGTTGACTCAGTACTGATGCTACACACCCGCAGAATTCTCCTATAATGATAACCAGGTTATCACCAGGAGCATAAACCCTGGAAAGCATGTTCAAGTCAATCTCCACATCATCAAAAAGGCCCATGTTGTCAGTGTTACTAGGACAGAAAATGCCTTCTTTGCCGTCCTTCAGCTTGACAACACAACCACTAGGCCAGGTATTTTTCCAAACTCAAAGCCACGCGGAAATAACATCAGGGTGCGCAGTCTCGAGCAAAGACCGACTGCCTTCTATAAAATCAAACTCCATGATAGGATCGATGAGCTCAAGACCAGTAGGCAGACAGTCATATGTGAGTTCAAGGAGCCCGAAATGAATTAAAGCCATTTTGCACTGCCTGGCAGCAAGAATGAACCGACCACCTTCGTGTGTTGTCGTTCCCCTCCGCTCAAACATGGCTAGTACCAAGACAGTACTCTCCATCGAAATAACACTGAGACAACCGTGGTAGGGGCCTGCACACGTCAAATAAACCCAGCACAAAGGCAGCAAAGCAACCGCAAATTGAAGATATTGAACAAGATCAAATATTTGATCGTTGGGGACAATGCAAGGACGAACATCATACAGCGATTGAAGTAGCACCTTCTGGAGAACCTCCAATGATGGAGCCTCGACGTATAGGCGGTGGCGCATTCACGGTGGCTGAAAAGACGAGAGACCATTGTCTCGAAACACTTTTTGAAAATGAGGAATGGAATGCCCCTGTGGAACATCAAACAGTGTATCATAATAACCAGTATCACTCATAAACACACCGTTACGATGATTTTGAAAAGTGGAGACGCGGCATCGTCAGGGATGGAGTCTTCAAGAGAGATGTACGACCAAAGTGTAGAATGGCTGTCTTCTGCAGTGAAATGAGAATGGACATCTGATTGAAAATCATCACATTCGGATAGCTTCAATGATGATCCTGCAGAAAGACAGTGATGATGGACAATATCGGCAGCTAGCATTTGACATTGCTGTGTTTCTTCTTTGATTGCAAGAGTCGGTAAAGTTTGTGGCAGAGGAGAATCTGTGCACAAGGGTGATATCAAAAAATGAAATAAGGACGCAAGACATACAGCATCGTTCGCTGACATCCGAATCATGGATTTCAGGTTCAGAGGTAACATCTGGGTCAAGCTCATCGTCATCACTACCCTGAGCCATATCATCTACGAATATGTTTGGATTGCGACATCGATGTCTCTTAGAGCTAACATCTAGGTCAAGCTCATCATCACTATCCTGAGCCATATCATCCACAAATATGTTTCTGCCAAGACATCGATGTTTCTGAGGTCTGTGCGTCACCATGTTGACTTGTATAATGTATTATCGAAAAACGGTTGGTGTTGAGAAGGGAGAAAAAATATATCACGTGATGTTATGGAGTCATGATGGTCGGAACGGAGATGTCATGATCAGAACAGAAGAGGAAAGCACTACAAGAGGATGGTGAGGAAGACAAGGATAAGAGTGATGGATTCAACGAAACATGGAGAGCACTCTAAGCTGCGGAAGAGTTGGGAGAGGTGGGGACGAAGACAGTAATCCAGACAGGTTTCAATGGTTATACCGATTGCCTTTGATTTGGATTAATAGAAACTACCTAAGTACAAGTGTCGCAATATTGGAGCAGACCGTCTAACATAATGGACATATCATAAATAGCTCTTGACCAATCATCCTGCAGCTCCTGCCGCTTATCCACACTCTGGTACAGTAGAGCCGCTCCCCACCACATTAATGATGTGAGCAAGCAAAGCCAACTGTTTTTACCTGATTTATTGAGGGTCTCCCAATCATCTTCAAATACCTCTACCGGCTGGAGTCGATCTTTTGTTGTAACATGCCTCCAGCTGGGTTGTAGTTTCAGCCACCAGCCCCACACTGTGTTTGCGAATTTAACAAGAGAGTCCCTGCTCAGATCAGGCTTTAGCTTGCGAGAGTTGCATATCCAATGTGATAATTCAGCAGGTTGATTGGCTTTCGCTAATCCAAGCTTTGGACTCGCCCAATTATTCATCCTTTTGAATATTATCCATTTTTCCACCAGGGCTGTGTAGCCTTTGCCGAGATCAACTGCAGTGAGATACTCGAAAGCACCAGGGAACCAATCGGAATTTGTGGCGTCTTCAGGTAATTGAAGACCACCTTTAGATTGTCCATCAAAAGGGGGTCTGCTTGATTGAGATTCCTAGCATTGAACGTTAGTGCACTAGAATTTTCATCGCAAAGTTATCTTACTCCCGAATTTTCTGAGTTGCTGTTTGGCGGGAGAACAGGTTCAGTTGAATTCTGATCAACCCACAGGTTAGCGAGCTAAGGACAGAAAGAGACGCACATTAGGGCTTGGGCTTCGGTGAGTGCTCCGGTTCAGCTTGGAGCTTTGGACAGGAGAAAGGGGATTGTTCAACTCAGATGCAAAACTGCCTTCCAAATCCTTGTCGCTGTTCCCCGAGATCGAGACAGCTGCAAAAGAAACAACAAGATGTGAAGTAGAATCTGGATTATCAACAATAGTGTCCAAACCGTATTCTGACGGGGCTTGTTTTGCCTTTTGAATGTTCGTGAGCTGAGTGAGACATCCAAAACCATGCAAGGCAGACCTTGAGCTTGAGCTCATCAAGCTCTTTGAGAAGTTGATTCATCCGATTCTCCAAGTGGCACCTCAACTCGGCCTGCTCCACCTTGATTGGTGAGCTAAGAATGAAGTAAAGACAGAGCGACAGACCTTGATGACCCTCAGCTCTGCCTGGAGCTGATTGACCTTGGTTCGATGCCTTTGTCCGTCTAATGCTGCATCTTCCCAACACTTGTAAATTAGCTGTGTCTCCTTCTCCTTCTGAACGACAACTGGGGAGTCAGTATTCTGTCAATAAAGTGAAACGGTTTTCGACCTGTGAAATAAATTACATGCCATCAGCTCATCCAGTTCAACGTGGAGCTGTCTAATTTCTTGTCTTTGTCTGTAGACCTCATCACTTAGAAACGTGTTCCATAGCTCTAGTTGCCCAAGCTCTGCGCTTGGCTGTGACACAACTCGGACTTTCTGCATAAGAAAGTTAACTAATGCTGACTAAAGTATGTGCTTACTGTGTGTCGTTCAGAGCACTGGTACCTCAATGCCGAGCACTTTGGCATCCTGATAGCTCGCAATTCTATGGCTTGTGGCTTAGGATGGGGTGGCTCACAAAGAAGAACCTAACCAAGATGAGACTATAACATAATGTCTGCGAAGAAAGAAGGCATCAAAGGCATTGATAGTAGACAAAGACAAAGGGACTTGCCACCATAAATATGTATCAGTCACTCAATGGTTCCAACTACTCAACATACTCAACCCCAAAACCATACTGTGCATCGACTATGACATGGGAACACATCAGTCTCTGAGGCCCAGTAACGCTAATGTGAGTTTACAACTTGAATACAGACTGAACACCTGATACTGTGTGATAGACAATAGTCAAGGCTTTTCACGCCCGACTTTACCCCACTAAAAGATCCAGGCCCAGACCATGCCGGGCTTTCTTCAAGGAAGATGTCCACCACCCAGAACTAGGGAGACACATACTCGCCACTAACGAGCTCTCTGGTCAAGGAGTACAGCCATATGTCCACGATGTGACTGTTACTGTCCGGTACCAGCACAAAACATTCAAATTTCTAGTATTTTTCAAACGACACAAGAGCCTTCCTGGCAATCAAACAATCCATTCTCTCTCAGGAATGGAGATGGACAGGGACCTTCTGTTAGTAGCATGCAGAAAGAGATTCAACATCTGAAATCTTCGCAATGGGGTCGAGAGAAAAGCAGCAGATCACGCCATTAGCAGGTGCGATATTCTGGATAAGTATCCAAGAAAAGGCTAATGTTGATCTTAGACTTCCTGGATATCTTGCACCATTCAGGGATCGCCAAAGCTTCCCCGAAGCTGTCGTCTTACTAGATTAGTATATACATGTGTTGATGACTTGGGTCGCATTTCCATGTACGATATGCAACAGAATTTTTCATTCAGTCCATAAACATTGTACTATTTTCTACTGTAGATCCATTCAATGAAAAGCATCCTGACCACTGTCAACACCTGGAATAAGAGTGATTAATCCGACTTACCAGCGAATAGACACACGATAAAAAGAGGCTAGCTTAGTGTAACACGTTGGGAGAGGCTGCGGGTGTAAGAGAAGATAAAGCTAGCAAAGCAGAGGAAGGAGGAATGAGACGACGAAGCAGCGAAATGTGAAGCATGTGAAGGGCAATGAGGCAACGAGGCAACGAAGTGAGGACGATGAAATTGTACATGGTACCAAGTACCTCAGTGTCCTGGAAACAGTTAGCAAGGGTCTTACAACACAAACAACGCAAACAACAGGATACCGGATGGTTAGCAAAGGGTCTTACAATGACGATGACACGGTACCCTGGACAAATAGTCAATATAACGACCTCAATGTCCTGGTAAGACGGTTGGTGAGTGTCTTACACGACGACGACGATACTTATCACTTACCCTGTAGAGGGAGGAAGCTAAGAGGCGGAAAACATGACCACACAAACAGCGGTCATGTTTGATCGGAACCGTTCTTACATCGGGATCTCGGCAGCGTTGCCGATACGCCGATATTCGGCTGATACGGTCCCGCTCATCAGACAACGGGCGCCTGCTCATCGGGCGATGATCGCCCGTTTGCTTTTTCGAATGAAAAAGAATACATTTCACGATGGAGAAAGTTGTCATTTCTCCATCCCTTTATCCTAAGTAAATTGTTTTTTTTTACTCCTTTGTTTTACAGCCGAAAAAGGAATAAAAATACATTTCCTTTTTCGCCGGTAATAGTATTCGAGAAATGTAACCTTTCTCCAAGTATATTTCAGACGATATAGGATACCTTTCACCATATATATTTCGCTCGTATATCTAAATATTTCTCGTTTAAAATCGCCTAAGATTTCCCGGCCGTTTATTTTTGACCCTCACGTGGTGATATGTTATATAGACCATTAGATGTGCGGTATGTGTGTAGTCCATTGCACTGTCTGATAAGCACTAGGAGGAAGAGAGCGCAAGGAGATGAAGGCTTCGATTAGTAGAATGAGGCGGGCCATGGACCATGGTAGATACGTAGGGAGCGACAAAACTCATATTATCGATATTCCCTAGGTCCGACTCGCCAGTCCACACATTATGGTCAATGAATGGTAATAAAACGGCCAAAGTTGGCAAAAAGTCA
Source organism: Megacollybia marginata (assembly GCA_003313965.1). NCBI lineage: Eukaryota > Fungi > Basidiomycota > Agaricomycetes > Agaricales > Porotheleaceae > Megacollybia > Megacollybia marginata. The sequence continues at coordinate 8,300 of QLOY01005755.1, forward strand.
CCACAAGTGCAGCAAGGCGCCAGTACTTTCTGTCATTCTCCGTCGGAAAATCAGAAAACCAAGCAGCACAGTGTATAGCACCAAATACCATAGCCACGAGCATCAGGGAATAAATCATCCAACGAGGAACACGTCTTGCCTTTGTGTGACTGTAGAAATGCGGGACACATTGAGCACTACCACATACACTCCGTGAATCTGTAAGGATAGCCAGACCGGTGTATCCAGGTATCTGTAATGAAATCGCAGGAAGTGCGACGATGATCAGGAGGTCGAAGATCCACTCTCGGATAGATTTGCGTGTTGGGTGCCTCTCTGACGACGTATTGCAGCCCCCAACAGAAGAATACGGTAATGTTGGGGTGTCATCGTGGAAGCCATCAACATCATCAAGGGTCATAGAAATTGCACAATCCACATCTGATGGTTTATGCCACCATAGTGCATACGTCATGAAGTTGAGGGCGGCAAAGGCTATAGTGACAACCTCCAGCTGTGTCACCACAAGACCTTTGTAGTGGCGTGCAATACACTGGACGACGAACCAGGTTGTCTGAGCCACAGCGATCACCCTACCCAGTACACCGCTCTTTCCCTTGTCTTTGATTTGTTCCTCCGTGATGTAGGAAATAGCTTGACGTCTTTTTGCGTCCTCGGCGCCTCCCGAAGTGGTAGACCACATATCTCGAAGCTCCATTGAGTCTCTCCAGTTCTCGGGAAGTGGAGGTAGAATCACGGCTCGTGGTTTATGGTTCGTTCCATAAGCCATGAAACCACCCATGATCAAGAAGAAACCATGCGCCATGGTCCACTTCGGTGCTAAAGGATAAGGTATTCAACCTTGAGCATTCAACAGATAAAGAACGTACACGTGGAACCACCCGAAGCATCCTGTTGCACTTCATTTTCATTGCCAACCAGCCGCTCATTTGAGTTTCCCTCACGGTCTCGTGAATCAGAGACTCTTTCTATCGCATTCTCTCTCGCATCCAACCTATTCGAGCGATCTTTTATTTGTTTAGCACTCCAACATTGAAGCGCTGCCCACACTAGGATCAGTTCGGGAGCGATTAAGCCAATAATAGTAATCCCCACACGCTCCACCTTTTTACGCAAGAAACCTTTGTGAGGGCTCGGAATGTTGGTATGGACAGCCACCCAAGTACAGGCGATAATGACTGCCATGCAGCTCCATACTATACTGATGAGCGTACGACATTTGCCAAGGCGCTCGCAAGATGGTGACATGTTCGGCGAGCGGACTACAGGAAGATCTGAGGTGGTCGTGAGAGGGGAAGATGTGCTAACGACTGGCTTACACCATTGTAATGGATCGGCGATTGTTCCATTACAGTTTATGATGCAGCTTGTGGTGTTGTCGTTGAGAGGCAGAGTCAGGAGAAACATGGATGATCATAGACAAAGTGGAGACTTGGTGAACATCTTAAATCTCTTCCGAGATTGGCAAAGTCGGTGTCAAATGAACGCCCGACTTGACAGCCTGAATGGCAGTCTCCATGGCATGTCCAAAATGGGCGTAGGTGATATTTTCCTTTCAAGAGACACTAAGAACCAAACCTAGGAACGCAGGTATCCAGGATTGGTTACCCCAAAAGGCTGCGCTGGGCTCTTCGACCATTCAAGCGCAAGACTGGACCGGATCGGACCGATCGGTAGCGTTTTGGCAGACGGAATGAGGAAGGGTGGATAGGAGCCAATGGAGAGATGCTAGTATAAAGGCGCACAGGAGGATTGACGCGGAACCTGTGAATTGGAGCTTCCACTTCTGAGGAACCATCAAGGCTTAGGTCTAGGTTCCGATAACCAGGAACTGCGTCTTCTGAACGTGGACGAATAAATGCAGAAGATTAAGACAGCCCGTATGCAAAGAAACGCGTGCACAACAATCCTCTAGCGCAAACAATGTACATGAACTGAGGGTTTAGTGTTTCCCGAGCTCTGAAGTGCCAGGTCGGAGAGGGCGTTGAGGAATAATAGGCTGTCAACAGCTGTCAATGCAGCATGCAGCCATCAAGACAGCCTTCGTATGCCTCCGGAGAGGATATGAGGGATAGGTGGTAACAAGATAATGTGATAGCACCTGTGGCTATACGTCGTGAATGAAACTGCGCATTCTGGATGTAGACAAGTTGATTATAATGTTCCCAGACTCATCCCAGCACTAACTCTTCTTGAAAACAGGACCTCCCCAATAGCGCCTTGCAAACGAACCAGCCAGTGCAAGACACTCTTGGGTAATGTATCTCTGTAAGCCTGCCCTGTAGGATTCTGAGTTAAGACGATTACGCCACGAGTACAGCGGCCAGCCGTTGAATATTGAAAAGTTGAACCGTGACATGTGACATGTGACATCCCGATGATTCGGGATTGAGGATTCGACCTTTTTCGACTATAATCTGTCCCATGCTTACACCGCGAATAAAAACTAGACTACTGTACAGAGTGTAACAAACAACATCCGCACTTACTACGATTACTTGCGGTTATGGGCATGCTCATAGTGTGCGACCAACTCGGAATGTTCACCGAGCGCACCGCAACCGGGACACTTGTATATCCGCACCGAACCCTTGGCAGTACCAACACCTTCAAAAATATCTATCTGGTTTGGCTGTAGACAGAATCAGTCCCGTTGCATGATTTGGATGGCAGGAGCTTACTTTTGTATATTTAATATTTGTATGATCGCTTTTCACGTGCAAATCTTTCTGACTGAGGGTACCGACTCGAACGAAGTAACAGCCCCGGGTGCGGGAGCCTGAGCACATGCGGACCGGCCATTGATGAATAGTAGAGCCTATTACTTCCATCTAGTTGTGTTATGAGGTAGAGACGTCAAGGAAGGGAACACTTACCGTTAGTGTCTCAGGCGAGTGTGACGTCGGAGGTGCAGACGATGTAGCATGGACTTGAGGATGCCACTGCGAGTGGGCATGTGTCCCAGGCGAATGTGCCTCAAGTGCATGAGCAGATGATCCCCCTGCACCCCCAGGTGAGTGTGACGCCGAAGGTGCAGACGATGTAGCATGGATGTGAGAATGCGCCTGCGAGTGGGTAATCAACTCATTAGATGTATAGAGAAGATTGCAACGGAGACACTTGTAGACTGCTGTCTTAACGGTGGAGTCCGACTTATTCGTCTTGTTCTTCTTAGGGAACCATCCAATAGCTTCAAAGCCGTCTCGATTGTTGGGCAGCTGGAGCCACATTATTCCTCATTACATAATATTGGATGGGGCAGGATCTTACCTTGTCATATCCGTTCGTTGTTGCTGGGTGAGTCGCTCTAAGGTGAGTCTTTTTAAAGCGATTATCTTCGGAACCTCCGGTGATAAGGCAGTAACACTGGTAGCCCGAGTCGACTCTCGGGCATCGGTAGACTGGGGTCGAATTTATGTTACCTACTAAAGTAAATTCCTAGTAGATGCGTGAGGTCAGAACGTCAACAGGAATATTTTTACCTGTGATGCCGGAGGCGCAGTCTGCGCAGACGATGCTCCTGCACCGGCAGCAAGCGGTGGCGATGTCGCCTTCCTCTTCCCCTTCGATGCTGAAGACGATTGTGCTGCGTACGGAGATACCCCAAGTGGAGGTGATGTATGGAATGTCCCATGTCGAGGCGGTGATGCTGCAGGAGGTGACGGCGCAGGCTGGTTGGAAGGAGGGCGTGCCGGCGGGGGTGATGCTGATGCCACATAGTATGGAGATGACACCGACGCAGGCTGGTGCGAAGGAGGCGGAAATTGCACAGGGGGCGATGCTGATGCCACATAGTATGGTGATGACACCGCAGCCGGCGACGCAGGTGAGGGCGACCCCTGTGCATGCGGAGTATTTGGGGCGGGAGGCGGAATTACATCATACACAACCCGAGGCTCCTTATGCTTGCGCAGGTACGCATATTGAGCCTCCTTGTCATCTCTGCCACTTTGTTATCGAGAATGTCAAAAATTGTGCAAGTAGTGCAATCATAGCTCACCTAGGATTCGGAATGGGAACAGAATATGCCAACGAGGAAAGATAAATTGTCGCAAGAAATGTAGATAGGCAGACCATGCTGTCGAAGGTTTGTGAGACCAGCTCGTAGGGTGAGTAAGGAAAGCACCGATATATATCATATATCATCCATCAAGTTGCAATATTGAGCATACGTGCAAGGAATCCCCGTTTTTGCCGAGGGCAGGCATCATAGACGCCAGATATTCGCTATGAGCATGCTTGAGCATGCCAGAGAACGACCAGGACAGCAGCATACCCTTATCAGACTCAGATTAATTGTGGTGGGTAATTCAACAAGGTTAGAACGTCCGGTGACTTTGGCTCAATGTGACAGGTAATCAATACTTCGATAGCCCCATTTAGTAAGTCTCGGCAGCTTAAAATGAGCCGAAATTCATTTTTCTAGCAACGAGAGGCTCTACATAGGCTAATAAAACGCATTTCTATTGTGTCTGGCTCATGAGGGAAAAATGCATGAGATCAAAGTAGATCAAAGTTTGATCAATTGCAAGGACTTCCTGAAGGAGTGTCGGCGATCGAGAACAAGGGACATTAAGGAAGTATATATCAGGGAACCTGCAATCAAACTTGAACACTCACGTACTATCATAGGGTAGGTGTTTGAAATTTTACCTCGGGCACGCAAGTATCATGTATTCTCGTTGTCTCTGAGGCTTCGGAATAACAGGCAATATAGTATATAGTGCAATAAACACTTGTATGTAATAAAATTAGTAGATCCACGGGGGGGAATGATCGTAAGAGAGTTACCGATGCAAAAGGTGGGCTTTTGAAAACTTTTGGTCACCGTTGTCACACTGTGCCATTATGCCGATTTCAAACCCCGCACGTTCAATGTGTTGATCGTGTTAAACAGAATGTCGTGAAACGGCAGGTCGGCCAAACGCTATATTCAGCCTCCGATCATGCTCTGTCACGCTCGTTTTTCAAACACCTCACAAAACATGCTAGACACCATCTAGAGCTATCGGAATTTGTATGAGGCATCTATAGTATGTAATTAATGCTTTAGCAAAACTATAGTAGGCTACGTCTTGTATAACCTATTGTCCGAGGCCACCTTCTCTATAATTAGACTATTTTTGCGCACTCTTAGGACTGTGGCATCAGGACTGGATGAATTCCCGTCAAAGTTTTGTTACAAACAATCATATACAATGTATATCTAAACATTCCGAGCCTTATATTGACACAAACACGGCAGGGAAAGCCATAAAACCGTTTTTTCAAACACCTACCCACTTTCAAACACATGACCAATGATAGTAGAGGACAGACAGATTCCGGTGATAAGCTCGCTACACCAGAATCAGATCAACTACCACAGCCAGCCTCCGAGTCCCATTCGTTTTTGCATCCATTTAGCTTCCGAGTCTCCTGCCACAAATACTACTAATACTTCCCCAGTGCTGCGAAAACGTAGTATGGGCAGAGCAAGAACCTTAGTACCACATCTCAAAATGATCAGTTTGTGGAGTTCAGACGTACTCGCAAGCCATAAATGCATAAAGGTTCATTATCTGCGATATACATCGCCGGAGTCCCTCTTTTAACCATTGGACTGAGACATACTTAATCGATATTGGTGCTGAAACATCTGCATTTGGAACAACGATCGGAAGTAGGATTTCATTGGAATTGCCAGTGCTTTGTCGGTGATTTGACTGAATGGGTGTTGAAATTGAGGTGGCTTTGGCCACACTAAGAATTTGGAATTATATCCGATTTATCAATTACAAAAACGATTGTTAGCATACAGGATCATCGCCTACCAGCGCTTTAAATGGACATTATTATGCTGCACCAACTTATCATGTGTATCGATTACGTTGCAAATGGAGCACCTGTATAGTGGCGTCTTAGAAGTGGTTGTTGTTCTAGTTCTCCCAGCCCATCCAGCACCGGGAAATGCGTCGTCGGCGGGTGGCTGGAGCCAGCATTAGTTCCACTACACGATATTGGATATCGGAATCTTACTCGAATATATTCTTGTAATGGGTGTTTTGCTTTCCCGTGCTTTGAGTTAACCGGAACCCCGCCGACTGCGTAGAAGTAACAGCCATCATGCTGACATTTCTGCCATGATTCCGATTTCTGTGTTGATTGGACCGGCTTCCGCCTCTGCCTCGGTGGTGGAGGCTGTGGAGGTGGTTGTGCTGTAGATGAAGATGCCCCATAGTGAGGTGATGGCGCTATAGATGTCCCACGTTGGGGAGACGGTGATGCGTTATATGGAGGTGACGCCATAGGCTGGTGCGAAGGAAGATGTGCCGGAAATTGCGCACGCGGGGGTGAAAGCGCCGGAGGCGACGCTGAGTATGGACTCGGAGCAGGCAAGTACGGATCTGGCGATGGAGACGAGGGCGGACTTAGGGACTCCCACGGCGGGGGAGACAACTCCCAAGGGGGAGGAGGAGGAGGAGAAGGCGTACGCTGTCTGCGCCTACCAGTTGCATGATACACAACATAAGGGTCATTGCCATACTCGTCTTTTCTGTCACTTTTTGTCGAGAATGTCAAAAATTGCGCAAGGTAATGCAACCATAGCCCACCTAGGATTCGGAATGGGAACAGCATATGCCAATGATAAAAGATAGATTGGTGGAAGAAACGTAAATAGGCAGACCATGCTGTCGAAGGTTTGTGAGACCAGCTCGCGGGGTGAGTAAGCAAAGCAGGTTTATGTATCCGCGGTGCTCGCGTCACCTGGTGACGGGCCGGTAACAAACACGTGACCTGGTAACCCGCCTCTTTTGGCTCGTTTCTTGCCCTCTGGTAACGCGGACGGCGTCGATCGTATATTCACTGTCTGTATTCGGTAGTACCCCGCAATCGATCTCATTTCCGCCCTCTGTTGTGTAATTTGAGACCATTTGAGACCGCTTGCGATCA